>CM034357.1:30312494-30365640 GCA_019925275.1 Mytilus edulis
GTCCCTCTTTTATCTGATCTTATATACGATAAAACCTTATAAGACAAGGGCAAATAAAGGTATACATATATTCAGAATGATAAAAACACGATTTGAATTTGTTCGATATTATTTGGCTCCTTGACAAGTTACGTGGTATGGTACCTTGCTTGAAGGAAGTTAATGATAAAATAAAATCAATTTAAAAACAATCAATAGTATTGGCCTTGTTCTTGTAGGAATACCTGTTCAAGGTATGAAAAAATAGTTGAAGTGACGTATTTTCATGTACTATAATTAGCATCTATCGGCTATTTAAAACATGATTTACCTATCTTATCGATTGAAGAGGCTCTACCTCTTTATATGTCAGATAAACATCCAAATATCAACTTGAGTCTGCCGCCAGAACATAGAACAAACATCGACTCAGTAGAAATTGCTATTCAAATTTGAGTTTGCCAATTTTTCTACGGCCGATTTCGTCAAATCGTTTCAGAATAATTGGTCTGCTGACACCCTTATCGTTTGGGTCAAAATCCTGATGAGCGTATACTAGAGCTTGCGGAAGGGAATTGGGAACAGATTCCTTATCTGTGAACTTTGTTTTTCGTCTTAAAATATCCTGCTCCCAGTTTTCACTGTCTGGTAAATCCTGACTGTACGCTTCTTCTATTTCATCTATGCATTCGTCTGTCAGGTAGTTAAATTTTCCAGGTAAAAAGTATTGACCAGGAGTCAAGAGTGATCAACCTAAGGATAGAATGAGATAAGATATATGTATATGATTCTATCTAGAGTTCCTTTACTTGTGTGATATGGATACTGGGGAATTGGACTGGAGTTTTCGCCGTTTACATGTAGGTCCGTGATTTCAGATTATTTCTGGAAATAGTCAGTGGTAAGATCCAGAATCGAAAAAATGAGGGGTGGGGGTCCGATCCCGAAATCCCGAATAAAAAAACACGAAAACACAAAATCCCGTTTTTAAATTCCTACCATCCCCCAATAATGTCAAACTGGATTACGGGATGTTCTTTCAAATTTTAAGGTAAAAGAAACATGGATAAAAACTAATCCATCCAGGCTTCATATTATTTATATTTTGTTTATCTGTAAAGAGAACGAATTAAGTTGGGGAAAACGGGGAAATGAATACCCAGACAGGACTGCTTCCGTGCGGTGCCCCATGCAGTACTTGATTTGTCAGTCTATTTATAGTTTTTGAATTAGTTCCAATGAAGTTGTATTCAATACTCGAGTTCTTAACCCCTGTTTTGATCCCAAACAACATCAGTTAGTTTACTAGAATTATTCCTTTCTCACCTTCAGTATCGCTTTTCTTTTTTCTGCAAGAGCCTATTATTAACCAAAGATCCATACTAGATTAATGTAATCGAGAAACATCACCCGTTGAGATGCTGAGTTATATCCGGGAAGAATAATTTAAAAGGAACGATGACAAGTTATAGAAATTAAGGTTGAGACAGAAAAAACAAATGACTATATTTCGTATTTAATTACCATAAACAAATACACACAAAAAATTAGTGTCGAAATTTTAGTGAGGCAGTTGCCTCGATTGCTCCATTGGTAGTTACGGCCTTCCTGGATATACATTCCATATGCAAGCACTGCTGGAATATTGCTATATAGAAATGGAAAGTTCACAATTGGGAAGCTGAAAATTTAGCTCATCATAATTCGATATTGTCATTGAAATAGTGTTTTACGAAAGTTTGGACTGTCTTAACTTTTCATTCTGTAACTTTTGTTGGAAATAAAATATCTTTTCGAATTTGTACGGCAAACAGCTTTTATGTATGTATGTATTATTTATTTATTTATTTCATAGATACTTTTCCCTATTAACAACTTAGCCATATATCCCCTTTCAAAATCATGAAAGTAATATTGATTCGTTCCGATTAAACAGAACATTAATACATTAGTTAAAATATAAAACACGTAAAATGACAGATAACTATCTGCAATGTCAAATCGTGACTTAAACAAATGGAGATATCGACAAAACCGACACCAGCTAAATTGAAATTTATAATTGAAATTTAACTTTATATATTATTAAATTTTCATCAGATATTTCTCTTTCATCATGATTTTCTATTTTAGGTTTGATAGCAACTGTTTTTGAATATTTAAGTTTAAAAGTATCGCAATAGACATGATAGAATCCAGTTATTTATTTCAAGTGTTTCAATGCTTCACGAAAAAAACTGTAGAAAAATAGTTGTTTTTATCTGATAAGATTTTTGAAAAATAACTCAAAAAATGAAGGTAGTGACGTTATTGTTTCTTTTAAAAAATGTGATGTCAATATATTCTTGGTTATTGGATAATGTTTGTGACGTTGATGATATTAAATGTCAAAATCCGCAAATCTCAAACCCAGGAGAGATAATTTATGGACAATGTTATCGCCACGCTGCACTTCGTAGATTACTGAAAGTTAGTTTTCTTACGTGTCTCAAAGAATGCATGAAAACCTCAAATTGTTCTAGCGTTAGTTACAGACGTAGCTGGAAAATGTGCGATATAAATGGAAATATGAATTCGGAAGTGGAAGCTGTACAAGAAAATGGATGCTTTTCGTCGAACATATCTTCATGGTCAAAGGTAAATGCATAAACAGCTGATATTTAATTTTTATAACTTATCCATCAATCCATATCATATATTTATATATATGTGAATTCATTTATTTTCGTGGATACCAATTTTCGTGGATTTAGAAAAACTTTCGTGGAAATTTCATTTCGTGGTTTTGAATATAACCTTATAAATGAATTGTAATTCTTTGAACACTTAATTTCGTGGTTCACGAAAATTGGTATCCAACGAATAATAATGAAGCCACAGTATAAAATAAATACATATTACACTAAATTGTTATATTATTTGACATAATGTGTTAGTAATTATATATGAGTTCAAGCAGTAAAACATCTTTGAAAGCAAAATAGTCGTTCAAATATCTCAAATAAAACATTAAATATAAGTCATTTAGCTGCAAAGACAAGAGTAAATATGATCCTACTGTTGATACTTGATTGAAAGAAGTACTATGTGCTATCGATGCAGGTGATATTCCCCCCGTATGATATATGAAATACCTAATTTATATGCGTCAGTTATGCATGTTTGCACTATAAGTAATGCATTAACAATATCCGCCCGACATCCTTATATCAACACCACAGAAGTTTCATGGTTACCATCATCAATTTGTTTTCTGGTACGACGTATCTGTGTCTCATCTTACAAGTGCCATGATTTTGATGTCTTATTTCTTTAGATACTAGCAAAGTTGTCTTAAAAACCTTCACCGATTGCGTTCTTTTACCGATTGTGACGTTATCACTTGCATGGTTCGTGTACATCATGAATCATTTACCGGAATCAATTAAAGCTTTTAGAGTTGATGGATTTCCTCAGTTTTTATTGTTTACCTTGATTTGTGTTTTCTTTGTGGTTTCTTAAGTTTAGAACATTGGTAAACCAAATGTTGCTTTTAATTTTATTGGTATCCATTGCGATTCTTTTACTCATTATTGTTCAACCTCGATTTCTCATTAAATACACGGCTTGACCATTTGATTAAAAGAATAAAATATAATTTTGAGGTTTTTTTTCTATCATTTGTTTTATTGTATGTCTTAATCAGTTATTTAACCTCGCGTATTTAATCATTTCTCAGTTATACAAAGCTTGGCTAAGGTTTTGTACGATATTTTTGACTGGATAATTTTACTGCTATACTTATAAAATAAAAACATTTACGAGCGAGAACACGCTTTTGGACAATGTCCACTGCATTTTAAAAGATGTGGCTATATGTCGATGACATATCGCTAAAATAACAACCAATTCTAAAAGTAGATGTTGATTAAGATACTAAATAAAAGCAACCGTAGATGTTCAATAGTCAGAAATCAAATTCAGAGAAACCAAACACCGAGGGAAACACATCAACTGTAAGATAAAAACAACGGATCAACAGAAACACAGAACTGCTACGAAAACAAATGCCAACATACATAGAAACGAATCATTCGATAACAACTGCCATTCGGTATTTTAAATTAATAAGCATACAGAAAATGTTGACGTGTTTGTCTAAAAAAAAAAATGGTGTCAATTAATCTAAGGTATACTGTAAACCAACTTATTTTCGCGGATACTTTATTTCGCGTTTTATCCTAATGAAGTTTAATAAGGAAAGATCCAAGGTTAACATATTCGCGACGATTTATCTTCGCGTTATTTTTCTTCTCGCGAAAGTCGCGAAAATAAATCGCTCGCGAAAATAAGTTGGTTTACAGTATCAAGAAGAAACTTAATCGGCAATCCTAGGGTGAATCCGCAACTCTGCATTTTTGGACGGTACGGAATTGCGTGAGTTGTCGACAATTTCTACATTTTCAAAAAGTTTTCTGAGAAGGCTTCTGTTATTCGCAGTCTTTGCATTTTGTAATATTTCTAATTGAATTATGTTTCAGAAACTGGTTGGCAAATGTGCTAGACATACATGTGAAGAAGGATATAAATGTGTTTTAGAGGAAGAAGGAACGAAATGTGTAATTGCATGTAAGTAACTTATAATTGACAGACATTACGTAGTTTAATACCATCACGTAGTTACCATACAAATATGGTGTAGAAGGAGAAAGGAATTACACTTGTAATAGTATTTAAGTAGCAAATTATAGACAGACATCACGTTGCTGTTTCAGAGGGAGAAGGAATGACATGTGAAATAGCATGTAAGTAGTAAATGATAGACATAATTCACGTGGTTACCATCACGTAGTTACCATACACATGTGTTTAAGAGGGAGAAGGAATGACATGTGAAATAGCACGTAAGTAGTAAATAATGGACATGCATCACATGGTTACCATACAAATGGTCTTGCTTGGGACAAAATATTATTTGTTTGGCAAGAAATGTCACATTATTAACTTATATAACCAATGATAAGGAAAAAGTAAAATAACAAAAATACCGAACTCCAAGAAAAATTCAAAACGGAATGTCCCTATCAAATGGCAAAACTAGCTCACACATATCAAACGATAGAATAACAGCTGTTATATTCCTGACTTGTTACAGGTTTTTTATTATGTAGAAAATGGTGGATTGTTAGCTAGCTTAACCTCTGACTTGTATGACAGTCGCATAAAAATTGTTTTAAAGTAGATGCTAAACTAACTGGTTAAAGGAGTCATGATAGTACAACATACTGCATAAGAAATTGAAATGTGTAAGCTATGATCTGTTGCAAAAGTAAAGTGTGAACACAAAATGAAATCTTCACTCTACATAAGACTATAGGAGAGATGCATGTAACTCTGTAAAAATCAGCTTAACGTTTCAATCATGTTAAAATTAGTATTTGTCGAAATGCTATGATACTTCCCGATAAAGTGTGTTGTACAAGTTTTTTGTCAAATGTGAACTTTTATTAAACTTTTATTAAAATTAAACGAGCCAAATAAATTTTGGTCAAGGTGTTTGGTACCACCTTTTAGAAATAGTTTTAAATCAGGATATGAATACAAAAGATATTGATTGTTCAATTAAAATTAAAATTCACATCTAAGCCTTAGTGAAATACCTGAAATAAAGCGGGAACCATTGCGTTATAAAATAGTGTAATATATTCTTAGATTGTACCGGAAGACCATTTGCTGCAAATGCTGAACTGAATGAACCATTTGGACTTTCGAGAGACTTGGGACACGGCATGATGTATAAGTGTCCGAATAAAATGCATATGTATGGACAGCCTTTTGCTGTGTGTCGCAAAACAGGAATATGGAAATCTCTGTTTATTTGTGGTAAGGCATTAAGAGGTTTAGCTACCGCGCCAGTTCATTGTTCATTGTAATGGCTTTTAAGGTGAATAGCAGCAACACAAGCGCCATGTTTCTTAAATATTGATATTAGGTATTTTCTAACTTTTTCATAACTTAGTATTTATTTATATGATATTATCACGTAAATTTCTCCTTCTTTTCCATCTGGGAGAAATTAACACTGGTAATTGCATTAATACCTGCATACAGTTGCTAATGTTTGCTATCTTTCTGTGCAAACATTAAATCTTGTACAATTTTCCCGACATGGAAATGATACTGATATAATAATATCAGATAATCTTGCAATCCCTTATTCAAACGACAAAGTACGTGAACTGACATAAGTTGTAAATAATAGATTATATTTCGCTTGCAAATTACAACATTGTCATTACAGATATCAATTAGCGATGATGATTTAAAAATTAGTATCAAGATAAAAGATAAAAACACATAATTGTAAACGGTGAGCTTTGAGTAAACACAAAATGTGGGTCTATATACAGATCAACAACATAAAATGAATATTTGATTATTTGTACAACTAAGAAAGGTAAAGTTTTTCATTCAAAAACTTGTAAATATAAAAAAAAGAAGATGTGGTATTATTGCCAACGAGACAACTATCCACAAAAGACCAAAAAAATACAGACATTTACAACTAAAGGTAACCGTACGGCCTTCAACAATGAGCAAAGCCCATACCGCATAGTCAGCTATAAAAGGCCCCGATAAGACAATGTAAAACAATTCAAACGAGAAAACCAACGGCCTTATTTATGTAAAAAAAAAAATGAACGAAAAACAAATATGTAACACATAAACAAACGGCAACCACTGAATTACAGTTGCCTTTTTTTATTTCCTGATAATATCATAATAAATAATGATTGTTATATGAATACAATATATGAATACAATTATTTACACGTCGTTTAACCTTATTCAATCTTTCAACACCCTTTGAAAAAATGTTAAAGGTATGTGTAAATATCGAACCAATGGAATTTCATCTAACTAAGTTGAAGTGTATGGTGTTTAGTTACGTTGTTTAATGATTAACATTACATTTAATGTATTTCAATTATACATTATCATGATATTGACTTCAAATGCCAGTGCTAACTGTATGAACAATTATTCTATGTTACGTTCCATCTAAACACCAATGCTTCTAGTTACAAATAGAATTATTCATTACATCAAATTTGAACGGTTGTTTTCTTTCACGATACTGATAGCTTCAAAGATACATCTATACTACTAAAGGAATAGACCGATTTCATTGAGCCGCAACCTCTCTGAAACCATACAAAGTTGGTGACTTACAAATGTAGTGTTTTGTACTTCCTAAATTTGTCCTTGGAACAATCTTTTGTCCACAGAAAACGCGAATTCTTGAATAAACATCTTAATTTGAAGAGCGTTATCTATCCGTGTCTTATACACTTTCGCGTGCTCTGTCGACGAAATTTAAAACTCTGTGTTTAAACACTTGCCCAGTTATACCGCGATTTCGCGGGCATCTTCTTGTATAGATAAAAAGAGATGTAAGATATATGTTAATTAGACAGTTATCCAACGGCAACCAAAATACAACTAAAGGGCAACATCAAGACCTCAATAATAGACAGGTACAATATATCAAGCTTTGAAAAGTGTCTGTTCAAATTCAGGATAAACACAGCTGCTTATCACAAATTGTTTATATCTGATGATTATGCCAAGAGATTTCTCCAAAAAAAGGCAAATTAATATATTAACGCTATTTAAATATATTCGTAAAAAGGAGCAAGAACTACGTACTTTTCCGGAACATATTATGTTATCCCTAAAAAAATTATGAATTAAATAAGTTTTTAATATTATGAATGAAATTTCTCTCGTTTTTGAGTAGCCTTTGTGTGCAAAGGAGGCGTGAAGAAACAAACTTATACATCAATTGTCCATATACAGTTTTCTAACAATAAATGTTATGCTGAGTAAATTATTTAAATAAACGGAGGACTGTATGGTTTTCAAAACTTAAGTAAACAGCACACAACTAAAATAATAAAGTAACATCAAGGCTTTGTCAATGGCGATACCATGCAAATAGTACTACACTACTGTGTCATTGTACATTCAATGCATCCGTTTATGATCACGAATGAAAATCCATTATCTATTATATATGCACATGGTTTAACATTTCAAAGTCTTTTTATTAGTTAGAAGGAAAGAGTTTAAATTGATCGACATATGTTGAATATACCTCGATATCACGTGCAATCGATATTCCATCTATACATCAATTATGCAATTCCATTTACACGTTCCAATTTAGTACTAGTTAATCGACATAGTCAATCGTACAGTTTAGCTCCTCTTCAAAATATAATCAGGCAATTGATATTCGGTGGTATTCGTAAACGCAGTGTTATTATATGTATTGAATATTAATATAGGAGAAGTATCTCTTGTGTCTCAATCCAAAGAAACTGGGCAGAGCACTTACCATAACTGCTCAACTGAATACGTATGCAATGCAAAAGCTGGGGTTGACGGAATTAAACATCGTACAAACATGTTTCATACACTAGGCGAACTCGAACCTTTCTGGTGGGTCAATCTCGGCCAAGTGTACAAGGTATTTAAAGTGGTTAGTACAAATCGGATTGGTGCATCTGGTAAGTACAATGTTTATGACATAAGACAGTTGTATGAGTTTTGATAATATTATTGATTGATTGATTAATTTGTATTCTTTAACACTTTCCACACTATGGTGCTATTTCGGAGCGGTCAGTTTTTATTGATTAAGAAAGCCGGAGTACATCGATCTTCAATAGAAAAACTGGCAATCCTAGTCTATCAAGATTGTAGCCGAGTGCACATTCCTGTGCGGGATTCGAACTAACAACCTCAGTGTTCACTGGCTAAGCAAGAATTAGTTTAACAACTTAGACCACTCGGTCATCGTAAAAAGTAAAAAGTCATTGCAACTCAATATAATCATAAATTATGTGTGTCTGAAGCTCGTTTCATGATTTTTCTTAAGCAAGAACAATAAAACCAAAAACCAAAAAATATACAACTACTTGTCAGAGGGTATTGTAAACTACGATTATGAATCATTTTTAATTATCAAGAAGATAACAAAAAACAGCTTTAGGAACAGAAAACACTCAATATTGAGCTAACAAAATTCTGAAACATCAGCAATCTAACAGCAGCGATATTGAAACAATTTTCAACTAAATATTTTAAAAAGTTTTAAGATTGTAACATTTTTTACATAATATATATGTATTAAATAAACTCATCATAGATATCAAGACAAAATTTTGTATCAATACGCCAGACGCGCGTTTCGTCTACAAAAGACTCATCAGTGACGCTCGAATCCTAAAATAATATAAAAAAAAAGCCAAATAAGTACGAATTAAAGGGCATTGCAGACCAAAATTCCTAAAAGTTTTGTCAAGCAACAATACCAAAACATTTATCATGCTATAACAAAAGCTAACACATTGGTTATGGAAAGGTCTATTCTTATAAAACTATAGCGAGCGGCTTTTATTATTATAAGGTTGACTTTGGTATCAGAAAATTGTTACTTGGACTTCTCCAATCAATTTTCAAATTCATGACTACATAGAAAAAAGTAAAATAACAAAAAACCAATCTCCGAGGAAAATTCTAAACGGAAAGTCTCTGAGCAAATGGCAAAATCAAAAGCTGAAACACACCAAACGCATTGATATCAACAGCCATATTCCGGACTTGGTACTGCAGTAATTTTTTTATGTAAAAAATGGTGAATTAAACCTGGTTTTATAGCTAGCTAAACCTCTCCCTTGTATAGCAGTCGCATAAAATTCTATTATATTGACAACGATGCGTATACAAAACAAACAGACATAATATGAATGTTCGTTTGTGAATTTAGGACGTAAATACACAGTAAAAAAAAATCACAAAAATACTGAACTCAGAGGAAAATCAATTCGGAAAGTCCATAAAATAACATTGCAAAATTAAATAACAAAACGTATGGTCGAAGAAATAACGATTTAATTTTGAAGGGCATTAAATTGGCTTGTGGAAAGGCCAAATTTCTACCTATAATAAAAAAATAACTCATTCCAATGCAGACTGAATTTGTCACCCATTTATCCTGTTCCACTCAATTTTCAGAACCTAGATTTAAGATTACTTGTTAGTATTATCTTATTGTAGGCAGTTACATTCATTATGACCCTGCTAAATGTTCATGTGCCTGTCCTTAGTAAGAAACCCGGTCAGGAACTTTCTCCGTTTTGAATTTTCCTCGGAGTTTAGTATTTTTGTGATTTCACTTTTTATATATCCATTCACACAAAAGCTTTGATCGGGTCAATGAGAGCACTTAATTTGTATCAATATCTCGTTATTAAAAAATAATGTATGTTGTTCTGTTTCTATCCTTCGGTGTGTTTTATGTCTTTTTGGCTTACTGTTAACCCATGTTACACTTTCTATGATTTATTTGCAGAACAAACATTTAAATCGTCTACATTCTGTCATACTTATATACTTTTTTGTGAAGTAGTTCTTCTTAGGAATTTATAAAAAGATTGATAGTATACTGTAATGTTGATGCCTTTGTTTGACAAACATTGATATTTAGAGCGTTGAATACGGACATGTTTTTCCTTGGAGTTCAGTATTTTTGTTATTTTACTTTTTTATTTAAATCTATTGAAAAATAAGATAACAAGCTTTTATTGAATGAAAGACATACCAAACAATTGCCAATGACAAGGAGTGTATTTTGTTGTGATATCAATTGCATTTTAAGACCTTATCTATACTGTAAACCAACTTATTTTCGCGGATACTTTATTTCGCGTTTTATCCTTTCTTGACCACTTCGCGGCTATTTAATGTCGCGATTTTCTGATTTACTTGACGAATTGTAATAAAGAAAGATCAGAATTAAACATATTCGCGACGATTTATATTCGCGTTTTTTTTCTACTCGCGAAAATCGCGTAAATAAGTCGCTCGCGAAAATAAGTTGGTTTACAGTATATATTTTTTATATGTAAGATGATATGGCAGCAGAGAACGTTCATTTTTATTTCCAATTAACATGATTAAGTAGCATTTAACATTCTTTGTTTAAGGTGAGCGACTCAGACAAATGCTTGTTCACGTCGGCGACAACTTAGAAACATCTCACATGGAGCTATGTGGTGAGTTCAATGGTCCAGCCGTCAATGACCAGGTCATAGTTACACAGTGTAAAACATTACCGGAAGGACAAATAGTAAAATTAACGAGTGTAAATATCGAACCAGTGGCATTTCATCTTGCTGAAGTTGAAGTGTATGGTGTTTAGTTACGTTGTTTTATGATATACATTAAATTTAATTTATTTCAATTATACATTATCATATATCTGACTTCAAATTTCAGTGCTAATTGAATAGACAATTATACTATGTTACGTCCCATTTATATACCAATACTTACAGTTAAAAATAGAATTATATATTAAATCAAATTTGAATGATTTTTTTCTTTTCACGATACTGATAGCTTCAAAAATACATATATATATATACTAAGAGATCTAGGATATATGTTAATTAGACAGTAATCCAACGACTAAACCAAAAACATACAACTAAAAGAGGGTCAAAAACTACCAGAAAAAAAGTAAAATCACAAAAGTACTGAACTCCGAGGATAATTCAATCGTAAAGTTCTTAATCAAATAGCAAAACGAAACGACAAAACGCATCAAACGAATGGACAACTGTCCTAATGATATTCAAACTCATATGCTGGAAATAAACAGACAACGCCATAGATAAAAAAAAAAAAAAAAAAAAAAAAAAGCTCGACCCCTGTAGGCACAAAGATTATTGTCTCTAACTCATCATCGTTTTGAATCGAACATTGGAAATTTAATTTCGTCAAATTATGAGAGGTTTTTGTTCAACGGAAAGTATAATTATACTATTAAGTATAAAATGCATAAAATCAAGCTGAACCCACCAAGGGTGACTGGGGAAACGATATATGAGCAATTGGTCTCCCGACCGGCAGTTAAACGCTTGCCGAAGTGGGGCGTCCATTTGGCTGTACGGAATGATCTTTGAGTGGTTCGTTGGTGGCCTGTCGCAAGGCAAAATTTCAGTCCCTATCCATTATACCCTCATGTTCCAGTGGCAGTCCAAATTTCCACGACCATCATCCCAAATGGCCTCTATTATGAGATGACCTACCTATTGTATTTATTGTTAACTTGTTCTCGTCCTGAACATGCATGAATTATTTGCCACCGGACATTAAGCAACCAACAATAAATCAATCAATCAAGTTGAAGAGTTAACATTGATACAGATTAAATTTGAAAAGGGAGTTAAAATATTGAAAAAAGATATTCAAACGCTAAGTCGTTTTTAAGTAATGGCAAAACAAAATTAAAAAAAAATCAGATAACACAACATAAAAAAAAACACTCAGCAACACAAACCCCACCAAAACGCGCTTGATATGTTAGCTAAGATACTAGTAGTCAGTATCAAAAACAAAAATGTCATTATTTCATATTTAACATTTTGTTTATTTCAAATATTTGTGATTTGTGTTGTTCATCATTTCATATTTGCCTTAAAAAAAATATTTAAAATATTAATATACTTATCTCAAATGTGTAATAATATAAATATGTTCGTACGTTTTGGTTCTTTTAAACCTTATAACGGTTCTTTTACTTAAAGATTCTTACATGGCATTGCCGTTATTAGCCTGGGTATCGGCCCTAGATTTCCGAAAATGTAATGCGATAATCTATTTATCACGTATTTCCCAGTTGGAGAAAAAAGAAAGCATATATATAAGATTATGTTTAATAATTTTAACAAAAATTATAAACATTTGAAGAAAAAATAAAAAAATAAGTATCACAGTGAGTTAATGATGAAGTTTTTGACGTGTTACCGGAAGTTAAGTCAAGAGCACGATATGGATTTTTGGGGGCTGATATGAATTTTCAAGGTTGATATCGATGGTGGGCTCGGATGCAAAAAACTAACCTTAACTTCCGTCTATTATTGCCGATGCAAAAACGTAAATGTTAGTACAAAGTTTGCGAATTATTTGTTTGGAATCAAAGTTGAAATATATCAATAGTATCAAGTTTTCATTTTATGTTTGATGTTGAAAATTTATGTCCAAAGCTGAAATTTATGAATTCTAAAATAAGTTTTGAAATTAAATAGTAATTAAATCAAACTTAAAAGAGACTAAACATAACGTATACTATCAAACAATATTGAAATTGAACTACATAAAAATTCATTCGAAATGTCTCATTCGTCTTGATTTTCTCTTGTAAGGGTTGATAGGTTTATCTCAGTATAAAACTCGATTATGGATTGTTGTAGTATGCTCTTTCAGGTAAGGAGGTCCGAATGTACTTATTTCATGTTTATCTACGGTCATATTTATTTTCGTGTGATGGTGGCAACAACAAATGATCAGCTCGTAGTCAGAATTATAAGTATAGGAATAACTTATGACAATTACTGCACAACAGTAAAAGGGCTTAATCTGTTCAATCTAGTTCAAATCATTAATTTTGGAATACAAGAAATCGTCATATACGAAACATTAAAGCAACAGTGGTATACCGATGTTCGAAAGTCATAAACCGATTGAGAGAAAATTAAACCCGGATTACAAACTGAAAATGAGGGGAACGCATCAACTATAAGAGGATAACAAAGGAACAGGAGCACTGAATAGCAACAAAAAAAATCTTCAAATTAGAAACGCACTATTTGATAACAACTGCCATACTCCTGACTCTGTACAGAGCATCTATAGACAATTCAGTGGGTTGAACCTGGTTTAATGTGTAGCCAAACCTCCCACTTTATACCAATGTTAAAAAAAAAAATATGTATGAAATGACAACAATATGTAACAGAAATACAGCACAAACTCACGCAAGATTATTTATGACAGAGGAACGAAAAATAATCAAGATCATTGTATATTTGCACGTTAATTATTTGTTTGCGTTCCGGACCATATGAGTATCTGGACCATACGCGTATGGTCATGATTATATGGGTATATACTCATATGGTCCGACCATACGCGTATGGTCGGGGTTATCAACGCGTATATATACTTTTTAACTCTTCAATAGGTGTAACCCTTCTGGTTGTTACGTCACTAAAATGTCATTTTATTATATATTAAAAAAAACTTATAAAAAAACAGTTTCACACAGTTAATATAACTTACTATTTGTAAGTACAATTATAAGAAGATTTCAAAATCAAATGAACATATTGTAAAAGGAATCTTATTGTTTAAAGTAGGTGACATCACCGGCAAGGATCATGATATTTTTTAATACATTTTTGATAAGTAAAATATTAAAAGTGTATGTTTCTTTATTTTTTTCTATTCTGTATTTCTATACTTCTATTTTAATCTTAATTATAAGACCGGTAAAATAGCATTTAAGAGCCATGAAATAGCTACTGTCTTTATTTAATTTGACCTTTGATATTCATTTTACGATATTGGAGATCTAGAGTTTCTTTAAAAAAAACACCGTAAACACATCGGAATTGTCCGAGTCGATATCACTGCACGCAGCCTAAACAAGCAATCGCAGAAAAGCTACATGTATGGTACCGTGTAAATGTCATTCTTAGTTACAAAAGCATACACGAATACAATTAGCGATGAAAACTAAGATCAACTGACTGTAGCATCAATATTTAATGTTTATGTAGCTTTTGAAATGTAAAATTAATACAGTTTTGTAAACATTTGTTTTTAAGTTAAACTTTATTGTAATATTTCTATTGTATATTTGAAAAAATATCTATATGGCCCAAATACTCATATGGTTCGGACAGTTAATAACCAAACGAGTATAATACTCATATGGTCCGACCATACGCGTACGGTCGGACCATACGCGTATGGTCGGACCATACTAGTATACGCATATGGCCATGACCATACGCGTATGGTCCAAATACTCATATGGTCCGGAACATTTGCATAATATGTCTATATTTTCAAACATATCAATACTTTCGTTTACAATTTTTCATAGGTTTTTTTTCTCTGTTACGTACACCTATATGACATCACTACTAACGTTTTGTCTTTAATTAAACCAATTTATTTTTTTGTTCAAAAGACTCATCTTTTGTCTACAAAAAACTATGTGACGCTGAATAGAACAAGTTGAAACGGACAAATAAAATACGGAGTTGGAACGGATTAGGTACTAAAATTGTCAAAAGGATTTGCCAAATACAAAACGAGAAATGTAATTCTCGGGTAGAAAATCCTGAGTTTTGCGGACAATTCAAAGTATTGTAAACAGTTAGTTTATTTGTATAAATATAATAATGTGTGGTATGAGTGCCAATCCATGTCACAATTTATTTTTATGTCCATAGCAATGATAATTAATCATGATAGATATTTTCAGAAGAATTAACCAAAGATCTGGAAATATTTGAAAGCAAATGTATTACTGTCTTCATTGGGGCCATCGTATATTATATTTTCAAAAGTAAAAACAAACTATAAAGAGGAAAAATGAGAGATAATCCGGGAAAATACAACGAAACAACAGAAACACTAAAGTGCATCAAAAAACAAAACTACAATGCAACATACAGAAACAAACTATAAGATAACAATTGCCAGTTTACTGACAGGACATTTAAGAAACAAATGGTGAATTGAACATGATTTTGTGGCTAGCCAACCTCATTTTTTTTTATTGCAATGTTAGATATAAAATTAAATAACAATCAATAACATCATCACATGACAGGACTTCAATACCAATAAATGGAAGAATATTCAGGACAGAGAAATACACAAATACAAGTCATACGTCGATGACCAAGGAGTTTAAACTTCTCCCTCATTTTCTGCAGCACATGTTGTTCGCATGTCATATGGTTTGATTTTTCCTTTGCAATAACTTGCATTCGATCAGTATATTTCTGTCAAATCAATTTCAGAAAGTATGTACAATTTCAAAGCTTCATCATCTCCGTTTTTTAACGTCACTTGGGGATAGTCTCAATAATCAATTTCATCAATTTCAATAAAAAAAAACACTTATAAACTAACCATGAGAATTTTCAGAGTCTTATTAATCAGTGATAATGCGTATGCCTCCAACATAAATATAAAGTGAAGTCACACAAATAATGCGTATCCACGTTGTCAGAGATCCATGACGTTTCAATAGCACATATTAAATAATTTAGTATACAAGCATCTGTGTGCATTTGATCTTAATTGAAAACTTAACCTTTATTTATAAAATCAAATACAGAGATGTACGTTACTCTTAATATACATAATATTTCAAAACCATCAGGCTTATATGAACATAAACGATTATATAATGTCATGTACAATAGTCAAATAATTGCAAGTGCCAGATAAACAGTAATATGTTCTTTGTGAATTTATTTTTTGTCTTTTTCGACATGCGAATGTTCTTGATGGTAGAATTGACCTTGATAATCTCTATACATATGTTCTTGAAGACTCCATCCTTACAATTCACATCCATATGTTGCTGATAGAATTGACCTTGATAATCTATTAACATATGGTTGTGGTAAATTTGTATCTTGATATTCAACTTACAAATATTGTTGTTAGATTTGATAATGATGAATCGATAATCGATTTTCATATGTTCTTTGTCAATTGCATATGTCCATTAAGAAAACGTTTAAATAATAATAAAGAATTGTGTCAAAAATGTTCGACCTTCCGTGAACTTCGATGTATTAATAAGATTTTGAAAGTAAAAATAATGTTTCGACAAAATATGGTAACAATATCTTCAATTTATTTCTTGGTATTGTTTTGTTGGTTTTTTTTTCATTGTAAACTCATTTGCTTTATTTTAACAAAATGGGTAGAATAAACGAAATTTAAGATTGAAATAAAAAAGGAACAGGTTGACAACGTTATGCGAGTGGATAAATGACGTGATTAACAATTGTTTATGCAGTAATGAAATTATATCAATTGTCTCCCAACGCAATGCTTTCATAATGTGAATAGGCATGGAAGTCCATGACAACTCGAGCTTGTTATTGAAATACCATTTGTCACAAATAAAATTGAGAATGGAAATGGGGAATGTGTCAAAGAGACAACAACCCGACCAAAAAAACAACAGCTGGCCCCTAAACAAATATATACTAGTTCAGTGATAATGAACGCCATACTAATTTCCAAATTGTACACAAGAAATTAAAATTAAAATAATACAAGACTAACAAAGGCCAGAGGCTCCTGACTTGGGACAGGCGCAAAAATGCGGCGGGGTTAAACATGTTTGTGAGATCTCAATCCCCCCTATACCTCTAACCAATGTAGAAAAGTAAACCCATAACAATACGCACATTAAAAGTCAGTTCAAGAGAAGTCCGAGTCTGATGTCAGAAGATGTAACCAAAGAAAATAAACAAAATGACAATAATACATAAATAACAACAGACTACTAGCAGTTAACTGACATGCCAGCTCCAGACTTCAATTAAACTGACTGAAAGATTATGATTTCATCATATGAACATCAGGCACAATCCTTCCCGTTAGGGATTTAGTATCATACCATCATAACATATATGAGATGAACATAACCCGTGTCTTTGGAATAAATGTGTTTAGTTCCGACGCAAAGACCTTGTCAGTGACTCAATATTAACGCCAAAATATGCAATCTTTAATGACTTGACAACAGTATCGTAATTATATCCCTTCTTAATAAGTCTATTCAAAGGTTTTGTAAGTTTATGAGGTGAATACTGACACCTTTGTGCTTTATAAGAATATTTCACAAAGTCCTTTTGTTTAAATATTATCTAAGGTTTTGGAACTGTAACAAAACTAAGGCAAGGATAGTTTTCCAAACAGAACATTTTTTGAAAGTATGAATTATAAAACCATTCACCTTTTGTTTGTGTGTAAACAAACTTTCACCACATGTTTACCACAAATAGCATTGTAGTCTCTAGTCATATCTATTATAAAATTGAGAATGTAATATAACAATATTTTTCACTTATTACAAAATAGCGAAGGAGTTCTCCCCCTTGTCGGTTGAAGCGTAGTCACATAAAATGTCGTAGCTTCAGAAATAAAGGAGGAGCGGAAGATACCAGAGGAACAGTCAAACTCATAAATCGACCACGCCATGGCTAAAAATGAAAAAGACAAACGACAAGTAATAGTACATAGGAAACAACATAGAAAACTTAAGCCAACACGAACCCCATCTCAGGTGCTCGGTTAGGGTAATCAGATCCTGCTCAACATGTGGCACCCTTTGTGTTGCTTATGTTATTACAAACCCGGTAAATAGTCTAATTCGGTGGGTCAAACTCACAAAAAGTGAAGTGGATTGTTGTTACGACGTAAGAAACATATCCGATATCATCTGTGAAACGGTTATTCCATAACGTTCAACCAGCTCGTGAGGTGATTAGAAATATGATGCCTACTTTTCGTTGTTTATATATATTTATAAGTGCTGAAATTTCTGACTTGATTTAGACATTTTCTAGAGAAAAAATATGTACAAATGACATATTTAAAACAAACTAAATGTATTCACTTGTTAAGAAGGTGTAACGTTATATTCAATTCTGTATTTAACCCATGAAATTGAGAATGGGAATGAGTCAACCTGACCTGAGCAAAAATACAGCCGAAAACTATTAATGGGTCTTCAACACTGCAAAAAAAAACCACGCCAAATAATTTTTCGAAGATGTTCAGTGGAAACTTGTCAAATTAAACTACTTGACGTAATTGCAAGATAAATATTTTATCACAGAGTATATTGACATATTTACATCTTATCATCTATAAATAAATATCACGTTTAATACACACATTCATATGATCAGTTTAATAGTATCATTTACTTCAATAAAACAGCTGGACTTCACATTGTCTTATTGAATGGTAAGTTCACAAACATGTAGACCTATGCCGTAGAAATTATGTATAGTGATAAAGATTATAACACAATGATGACTGCCTGTACGAACTGTGACGCCCCTATATGACACGGAAACCAGGCGTAAAAATCATACTTAATCCGGGCGGCATTGCAGCGTTTACAAAATGCATGTCCAGGCGTCAACCAGGCGTAAATTATGCGTAATATAGGCGTAACTAAGGCGTAAACCAGGCGTAAAATAAGACGTAATATTTAAATGACTACGCCTGGTTCACAAAAAAATAGGCGTAATATGCAAATGAGTACGCCTGGTCAATAAATAAACCAGGCGTAATATCCTTACATAATACTACACTTATTTTAGTTCAGTGTATTAACCTAGCTGTGTACTTTTGTTTATTTGAAACAAACATCTGTACTGTGGCTTTTATTTCTAATTGTTTGACAAAAAACTTGAAATAGAAACCATTGAAGAAGTTAATATAGAATTAAATACAGTTTATGCAGACAATGGCTCAAATAAGTTTTGCTTTAAATAAGAATTATGACAATTATTATTTCTTGAAATAAAAGTAGCATTTAAACTTGAAAATTAATGTCTTTTGAACTAAAATATAATTGATAATACTGCAATTTAACTTAAAGTAAAAGATTTTAATGTTATTATCCAAGGATAAAGGTTTTGGGATTTCAAAAATTCTGATAGAACATAATACTTAATAACTTAGTTATACTCACATTATTATTATTTACCATGTATTACTACTTTCCTTTTATTTCACAATTTTCATTAATTTATTTGATTCAGTATTTCCAATTTCAGATTCTTCCAATTTCAGATTCTTCCAATTTCAGATTCTTCCAATTTTAGATTTTTCCAATTTCAGATTCTTCCAAAAAGCACAAAACACGCAAATTATCCCTATATATATGAAGCTGCCATGTGTCCAACTCTTGCAAACTAAAACCAAAGGGCCAAATTTTGAAAACAAATTCCCATGATCCTTTAAACAAAGCATTACAGGTATTTCTATTTACGCCCGTAAGAAAATTTACGCCTGTAAGAAAACTTACGCCTTGCTTATTTCTATTTACGCCAGGTTTGCTGTTTTTTCTACGCCCGTAAGGACTTCAAATTTACGTTTCCTGCTCCCTTACGCTTGGATCTAGACACGAAACTACCACTTACGCTTGGTTTACGCCTTATTTCCAGGTATAATACACCTTATAATTCCGTACGGGTGATGTTCCTCTAGTTTTGAAACGTTTACCTATAACGTATGTTTGTTTGTTCAAAAATGGTTGTCAATATAATGCAAGTTTATGCAATTGTGAGAGCTATAAATAGTTATCAAAGGTACCAGGATTATAAAACCATGTTTTCCCTCTATTTTCTAAATTAAAAAAATATATGTACCAAGTCATGAATATGACAGTTGTTATCCATTCATTTGATGTGTTGGCGCTTTTAATTTTGCCATTTGACAACGGGATTCCCGTTTTGAATTTTCCTCGTAGCTATTTTACTTTTATCTCGTATAGATTTACTTCTTTACTTTTCAAAAATGACAGTCAGAATGATCAAAGAGGTGCTTGAATTATCAGTTGGTATTGGTGTAGGACTTGCAGCTGCTCAGTGTTTGATACACGCAACACCGCCAGAAAAAAGGAAAAGTAAGTATGCATATTTATCTAATGTTCATTAGTTGTCATTTGTTGCTGTGGTTCATATGTATTTCTCGTTTCTCGTTTTTCATATCAATTAGATCGTTTGTTTTCCCATTTAAATAGTTTAACACATGTCATTATTTGGCTCTTTATATCTTCGTTGTGACCCACGGCTCCGTGTTGAAGACCATAATTTGCCTTATGATGGTTTGCTTTTACAAATTGTAACTTTGAGGAGAGTTGTCTCATGACGATCATATCACATCTTATTTTTTATCTTTATTTATGTTTGATATGAACAGATTCGTAGTCAATACAAATTCATTAGTAAACGTAAAAAAAATATCTGATCTTTAAAGACACCTATCTGGCAATAGAAAAAAACTTAATATTGTAAGACAAACTTTGCTTGAGGCCGACCCGCTCCCGTTCAGCAAGCTATGATAAAAATATGCCTTAAAAACATGATAGGGCGGCTTTGTCGACATGGTGGAATGGTATTTTTTTTCTTTATTGTTTTTAATTTTGTGTTTTTTTCATTATTTATGTATCTACATGATGTATTTGGTTATTGGTGGCGATTTCAATTGAGAATCTATCTGCTATGTACTAGTTAAACATAATATTAAACATGCTGAGCGTTCTAATTTCTATTGGTTTACGGTATCCTTATCAAAATCAGATCTACATGTAAAAGGGACTAATTTTTCAAATCAATAGTAAAACTAAAAGATTTATGGTTTAGATAGTACAGAATTTTTTCGAATTAATGTTATACTCTTCGAACCCGTAAATATTTGTTAATGCATTGTGTTACTTTCAAATTTCTCTCCATCTTTTACATATATTGAAACTATGTAATAAGATGAAATTTTCAATTGTGAATGGATCTTGTGTATGGTGCGAATTTCACCTTTCCAGTTCCTTTTTTTCTATGTAAACAATCATAACTACCAGTGACCAAGTTCATGTATCTGCAAATACCAATACTGATATCAAATTTGTGCATGTTTTCAGGGATAATTCGAAAACATTAATTCCGACAAATACAGCTAAGGTTACAAAAGAGAAGAACAAAAATACAAAAAACCCAAGGCAAATTAAAAACAAGAAGATAAAATTGAGAATGGAAATGGGGAATGTGTCAAAGAGACAACAACCCGACCAAATAAAAAAACAACAGCAGAAAGTCACCAACAGGTCTTCAATGTAGCGAGAAATTCCCGCACCCGGAGGCGTCCTTCAGCTGGCCCCTAAACAAATATATACTAGTTCAGTGATAATGAACGCCATACTAATTATATATTTTCCTTGTGTCGAAAATCCTTTTGAACATTTCAAAGGCAATTACATTATATTACATTATCAATGACAAAAAACAAAAAAAAATACTAATATGATTTCAGTATGCTCTTCCAAATTGCATCGTAAAAATATTTTACCCGTTAACTTTTATGAACAAAAATTATTTTTGTAGAGTTCCGTTGCTTTAAACATCATTAGATAATTGAAGATTTACCCTTAAATCGAATTATGGAAACAATTAAACATCTGAATGCTTTCTTTTTAATAAGAAACAAAAGAAATTATTTAGTGACAAAAACTTTTGCGTTTAGAGCATTCATTATAAGTATAATAACTGGAGTTTTTGTGTTGAATATTAAAAAAGAGGAAGTGCAATTGCAGATGTTTCTTTTGATATGAGAAGCTGTTTTTATTTATCCCACTGATACCACGTATCTTTGCAATGGCGATTGGACATATAGAAAAGCCCGGGGGAAAGATGCCCTCTGATACCTTTTGCATAAGAGAATTAATCATATACATATGTAAGATTGTAAGCATGTTTGAAACCTTGAATAAGGTAATTGACATTTCTGTTTGTATGATTTCTCTCAAAAACCTATATTCTTTTTTTTTTCAGGAGAAAAACACCCTGGTAAGTTTACAATATAATAACAAAAATCACCAATTTCATCGACAAATTTCTCAGAATTAAACAACACAGTACAGTTTATTAACATTTCACCTCATAGACATAACAAATGACATATAACAATAAAATACAAATAGTGAATTTTAAGACGATTAGAACAAAAGAGTTATATCAAAACAAAGACAAACAAAAAAAAAAAGAAAAGAAAATAGAAAATCAGATGTATTGCAAATCCAAGCTAGCACACTCTGAAGTTTAGTGGTCGTCGTTGGTTCATCTGTCATATTGTGATTCGTTAGCTATTTTGTTGTAGATGATAAGACTGTTAGTTTTCTCAATTGAGCTAATTTATGTTTTGCATATCGGTGTATTTTATACATGGTATTGGTTTTCTTATTGTTTACAGCCGTACGCTGTCATAATTTCTTTCATTTAGTTTTTTCTTAACTTTGGTGGATTGTTTTCTTATTGGCAAACATACCTCATCTCCTTATTTACATAAACAAGTTTAAAAGCAGAAACTGCAAATCGCAACACTGAGTACAAACCCACCGACAAGTCTAATTAGGTCGCTCGTTTTCGAAGAACAAAAGATAGGATTGTTGTAACACCAATCGAACATATCCATCAGTTTGAGTTTCATATTTTCCATGTTTTTTTTTCTTTCAAAAACAGACTATACGGGGTTTGGTCATTGTTGAATGCCGTCTTGTCGCCATTTATTGCTTACATCAACTGCATTTGAATTATTGGTGATTACTTTCCCATTGTAAAGCATACTACATCTATATAATATTATAAGAATTCATTTAAAATTGGTCCAATACAAATTTAGGGATTCAATCTTGTCTCCTTTTGCGATAATTAAGTTTCCATGTTTTTATTGGCTGTTCACTCACGTGTCATGACTTACAAAAGATATAATGTACACACACTCGGGCTGGTGTTATTTATCTAACCTCATTTTAAATATGACGTTATGATTGGTTTAACACCGTTAACTGGTGTACATTTATGGACCAATACAAGCGGAATAGTTTACACATTGGGTGCTGTTCATTAAAGCGCGTCTGCTTTTGATGGTGACGTCATCTGTCAATTTTATTGTATTCCATTGAACATTTTTTTTTTTTGCAAAACTTGGCAAGAAACGTTCGTTTATGATAATCTCGTTACACGATTAACTAGTGACCCCTACGTATCCACAGAGTGTTGGTAAACTTGATGGAATTCATTGCGACTGTCGTACAAGTGAGAGATTGAGCTATCTATTAAATAAGGTTTAATCAACCATTATTTTAATAATAAAACAAATGCCTGTACCAAATCAGGAATACGACAGTGGTTTTTCATTTGCTAGATATGTTTGAGTTTTTAATTTTTCCATTTACTAATAGACTTTCTGCATTGAATTTTCCAAATAATTCGGTAGCTTTGTTATTTTACTTCATACATGTACTTAAGGAATTCCTCCTCTATTATCTCCCCTATTTATGTAATCCCCCTTAAATACAATCAGATATAAATGTAGCACATGTTGATTGCAAGAAACGAAAATTTGCAGAGTATAAAACTAAATGTGGTTAAAATGAAATGAAAACATTAACCATATATTTGAATATTTTGTTTCAGATGTTTGGTACCATAGTGGTAAGTATTCATTTTGTAAGCTTTATCTTGATTACGACGGAAGCGCTATCAATTTTAGAAATGATATTAGTAGAAGTGCTCCTCATAATAATAGCACTGAGTCGATTTGTTATAGATCTGGTGAACTATTCAATTCGATACTGGATACAAAATACTAGTACTGATATTGTTTGATAAAAAATTGCTGTATTAAAAAAAGAAAAAGACACAAACATGAAAAAATCAATAACTTTTGTCTGGGATTTTTATCATTCGTTGTGTATAATGTCAACATCTTGATTCAGTCTGGGGTTCTTTTCTAGATTTTATCATTGAATATATGTTTGAATATATGTTTTTTTTTGTTGATCTAGGTCCCGGTGGGGATGATGACGAAACATCATTGCCTGATGTGTTATTTCGACACTTAGATAACATAGTGTATGCCGTTATCGCAGTAGTTGCACCACAGCCACCACCACCACCAGATCCACCTAATCCACATTTCTAAAGATATCGTCAATTGATCAGTGCCTTCTCGTGCATTTTAACAAACATGTTGGACATACATAATAAATGAATGACAAATACCAGTTATAGAACTTGTCAAATTGACATGCATATATGTAACTAACAGTATTTGTATTATTATCTTATGGTTAATTATTTGTACCATAAATTGATATCGCTAAACGTGAGCATTTAATTTCGCGTTCATCGTGTTTTGCTAATGTATCTATCATAAAGATTCTTGTTTTTTGTTTCACCAAAAGTCAAACCCATGGTATTCGTTTTTATTGTTTTTCTTTTGTTCATGTACAAATACAAATACAAATATTTTATTGGCACAAACACAATTACAATAATTGGCAATGGCCCATACAACTGATATACAAATAGTAATAATGCATAGAATATCAATAGGCATATTTCGAACAATATCATCGAACGATATCAATAGTAAATGATTAAAAAATGATATATCAATTACATAGTTGGTCAAACAAAATAAGTATTGAAAATGACGACAATACTAATATGTAATATTATGAACAATGATTATTGGCAATTTTATAGAGTTTGTTCTGCTTTACGCAGGTTCAAACTGTCTGAGATGAAAGAGGAAGTTAATTTTAGGATTGTGTATGAATTATTATTTAATAAAAAGATTATATTATTTTCATGTTTTTGAAATTTTGTAGGATCAACAATTATATTTGAAACTTTATGGTAAAATATGTCCCTCTTAGTAGAGTATTTTTCACAATGTAAAAGAAAATGTTTTTCATTTTCAATTTGACCAGAATTACATACAGAGCAGTATCTCTCATTTCTGGGAATATTTAGATGTCTCCCTCTTTCAGTCATCAGTGTATGAGCGCTTATACGGATCTTACATATTGCAGCTCTGTCACTTCTGTTTTTTAATATATCAACATAGGGTGGTCTTCTGCCCATTATGTAGACACTTTTTGGATTCAAATATATTTGCATTTTGAACTTGCAAACATTGGTCATTAATTCTTTGTTTAATAGAATTTAAATTACCTTTAACATAATTAAAGTTATTGATGATATAAGACATTCCAAGTTCATTCAAAAGACTCTTGACCTTTTTGACCCAAGGGTTTGAATCTACAGATTTAGTGAATATATCATATGCCAAAGAATTTTCCGAAGAAACTATATGGTTCAGGTAGTTGAATATTGAATATAATATTTTATTTTTTAAGGGAATTCTATTAAGTTCAGCTCGACATCCATCATTAGATGCCTTACAGTGAACCCCTAATATGTCTTTGATAAATTTAACATGAAGTTTTTCAAATGGATCAGAGTCTTTAAAATGTGAATCCACCCTCCAAATTTCACTACAATATGTAAGAATGGGAGTAACTAAACAATCAAACAATTTTTCAAGAAGTCTACATGGGTTGTTGAGACCTATAGTTTTCTTTATTTTATAGTATGCCTCATGTAGGAAATTTTCATACCAACATTGAAGTGCAGTTTGCTTATAATTGTTAAAAGTGAGATGGTGGTCTACAATTGCTTACATCCACGTCTTCTGGTCTCCGCTTGAAAATTGTCTCAATGTCAATTGTTCCAAATCTTTTTATTGAACTATAATTCAAATTATGTTGTTTCTGTTTCATTAATTAACAAGTAAATATGACTTTTAAACTCGAGTCCTGAAAAGAACCGAATCACAATGACAATACATAAAAATGCTGAAATTAACCTTTTTCATATATATAAAGTTCAAAATATCCCACATTTTAACCTATTCAATAATTGATATTTTACACGAGCTTACTTTTCATACGGTTTCTACTGAACGCATGTTTGTTTTGGTTAGGTGTTAATAAGAAAATAAAAACGATACAAGGAAAAACAGGTTCATTCAATTTAATATTTGAAAAAGTGTTGGTGTATGAAAGACTGGGAGGATTTCCTTCTCAAAAGATCTTTTTCGTCTCTCAATCAGGCTAGCTAAGACTGAGACCAGTCACCTTATTATTTGTAACGTGGGTTATGGCGTTTTATGACAGAATGTTTTTTACTTATACTTGTAATTTTTTTTTAGCAATTATCCAAGTTTTGTTGATGTTATTTCTATTTGTGTGGACGAAAACCCTTACACAAATCATTCAAAAGGCGTTACTGGTCTGACCTATGTAATAAATTCGCAATTCACGCGAGTGATGCAATCAATCAAATTGGCTGATGAATGTGTCAAATTAGCATTAAATTTTATATATATGATAATCACCATATCAGGTGGCATAGCTTTTGGGTATAAAAATGAAATGTCTAAATATATTCATACCATTGAGACTAAGAGTAGCCTAGTGCTATGGGCTAAGATATCGGCAAATTTCCTACAGACTGATGAAGACTTGGTGATTGGGAACGTGTACATCCCTCCTGAAAATTCGCTGTACAAAATAACCGATTCATTAAACGAACTAGAGCAAGAGTTGTTGAAACTTTCTGTAAACTATAAATACATTATGCTTGTCGGAGATTTTAATAGCAGAACTGCTTCTGATATTGATTTTTCAAATATTGTAAATAGCAAACATGATATAGTTAGTGATTCAGATTTATGCTATGATTACTCAAATTCTTTACAAGAGTTAAATATGTTAAGTATTAGAAAAAGTAAAGATATATCGAAAAACACTTATGGAAACGCTTTACTTGATATTTGTAAAAATAAAACAATTTGTTCATTTTGAATGGTAGAGTGAATGGTGATAAAGAGGGACGGATGTCAAGTTGGTTCAATATTCAACATTCAACATTCAACATTCAATTTTTTTTTTTTTTTTTTCTCGTATCCATTTTCAACATTCAACATTCGATTTCAATATTCAACATTTAACATTCAAATTTTTTTTTTCTATTTTTTTCTTATATCCATTTTCAACATTCAACATTCGATTTCAACATTCAACATTCGATTTCAATATTCAACATTCAACTTTCATTTTTTTTTTTTTTTTTTTTTTTTTTTTTTTTTTTCCTCGTATACATTTTCAACATTCAACATTCGATTTCAACATTCAACATTCTATTTCAATATTCAACATTCAACATTCAAACCTTTTTTTTTTTTTTCTTATATCCATTTTCAACATTCAACATTCGATTTCAACATTCAACATTCGATTTCAACATTCAACATTCGATTTCAATATTCAACATTCAACATTCAACATTCAACATTCAAATTTTTTTTTTTTTTTTATTTTTTTTCTCGTCTCCATTTTCAACAATCAACATTCGATTTCAACATTCAACATTCGATTTCAATATTCAACATTCAACATTCAAATTTTTTTTTTTTTTTCTCATATTCATTTTCAACATTCAACATTCGATTTCAACATTCAACATTCGATTTCAATATTCAACATTCAACATTCAAATTTCTTTTTTTTTTTTTTTTTTTCTCTCTTCTCGTATCCATTTTCAACATTCAACATTCGATTTCAACATTCAACATTCGATTTCAATATTCAACATTCAACATTCAATTTTTTTTTTTTTTTTTTTTTTTCTCGTATCCATTTTCAACATTCAACATTCGATTTCAACATTCAACATTCGATTTCAATATTCAACATTCAACATTCAAATTTTTTTTTCTCGTATCCATTTTCAACATTCAACATTCGATTTCAACATTCAACATTCAACATTCAATTTCAATATTCAACATTCAACATTCAACATTCAATTTTTTTTACTTTTTTTTCTCGTTTCCATTTTCAACATTCAACATTCGTTTTCAACATTCGATTTTCAACTTTCAACCTTCGATTTCAACATTCAACATTCGTTTTCAACATTCAACATTCGTTTTCAACATTCAACATTCGTTTTCAACATTCGATTTTCAACTTTCAACATTCGATTTCAACATTCAACATTCGTTTTCAACATTCGATTTCAACATTCAACATTCAATTTCAATATTCAACATTCAACATTCAAATTTTTTTTTTTTTTTTTTTTTTTTTTTTCTCGTATCCATTTTCAACATTCAACATTCGATTTCAACATTCAACATTCGATTTCAATATTCAACATTCAACATTCAATTTTTTTTTCTCGTATCCATTTTCAACATTCAACATTCGATTTCAACATTCAACATTCAACATTCAACATTCAAATTCAATATTCAACATTCAACATTCAACATTCAATTTTTTTACTTTTTTTTCTCGTTTCCATTTTCAACATTCAACATTCGTTTTCAACATTCGATTTTCAACTTTCAACATTCGATTTCAACATTCAACATTCGTTTTCAACATTCAACATTCGTTTTCAACATTCAACATTCGTTTTCAACATTCGATTTTCAACTTTCAACATTCGATTTCAACATTCAACATTCGTTTTCAACATTCGTTTTCAACATTCGATTTTCAACTTTCAACATTTGATTTCAACCTTCAACATTCGATTTCAACATTCAACATTCGTTTTCAACATTCAATTTTCAACTTTCAACATTCGATTTCAACCTTCAACATTTGTATTCAACATTCAACATTCGATTTTAACATTCAACATTCGTTTACAACATTCAACATTTGTTTTCAACATTCAACATTCGTTTTCAACATTCGATTTTCAACTTTCAACATTCGATTTCAACATTCAACATTCGTTTTCAACATTCGTTTTCAACATTCGATTTCAACATTCAACATTCGATTTCAACATTCAACATTCGATTTTCAACATTCAACATTCGTTTTCAACATTCAACATTCGTTTTCAACATTCAACATTTTTTTCAACATTCGATTTTCAACTTTCAACATTCGATTTCAACCTTCAACATTCGATTTCAACATTCAACATTCGTTTTCAACATTCAACATTCGTTTTCAACATTCGATTTTCAACTTTCAACATTCGTTTTCAACCTTCAACATTCGTTTTCAACATTCAACATACGTTTTCAACATTCAACATTCGTTTTCAACATTCGATTTTCAACTTTCAACATTAGATTTCAACATTCAACATTCGTTTTCAACATTCAACATTCGTTTTCAACATTCGATTTTCAACTTTCAACATTCGATTTCAACCTTCAACATTCGATTTCAACATTCAACATTCGTTTTCAACATTCGATTTTCAATTTTCAACATTCGATTTCAACCTTCAACATTCGTTTTCTACATTCGATTTTCAACTTTCAACATTAGATTTCAACATTCAACATTCGTTTTCAACATTCAACATTCGTTTTCTACATTCGATTTTCAACTTTCAACATTAGATTTCAACATTCAACATTCGTTTTCAACATTCAACATTTGTTTTCAACATTCGATTCTCAACTTTCAACACTCGAGTTCATTATTCAACATTCGTTTTCAACATTCAACATTCGTTTTCAACATTAAACTTTCAATATTCCATTTTAAACATTCAATATTCGTTTTCAACATTCATATTCAACATTCGATTTTCACCTTTCAACATTCGTTTTCAACATTCAACATTTGTTTTCAACATTCGATTATCAAAAACATAAAACAAAAAACGAGAATGTTTTCATTGTTCGTTTTTGGTTTCTCGAAAACCAAAATGAAAAACAATGTTTTTGTTTTTGTTTTTTTTTAATTTTCTATAACCTAAAAGGATAACGAAAGTGTTTTCCATTTTTGTTATTCACTTAACTTAATTTTAAAGAGCATGATGTTCTTCCAATGTAGGGCTATGTAAACACTCCAGTTTATGTAAACATAATGTAGAGGAAATAAACCGCATGACTTCTGAATTGAAATACGGTAATAAAGTAATCAAAGACTTTCAAATTACATTGTTTATACCTTTGATAAATAATAAATTATCATTTTTTGAATATTAAACGAATCACAAATTTAAATTGTACAATATAATATTACGATACATAAAGATGGTACAAATAAATAGATTTGTTACAACATGACACTTATAAGGGAGGTAATTACTTTTTAAAACTGACGAGAAAACTAGCCTGGTCGTTAAAGTATACATGCACAGCGGTTGTCAGATCAAATGTCTTTAACAATCTGGAATCGGGAGCGTGAACTTTACTTTTAAGTTTAGAAAGGTCGATCTAAGATTATTAGAATTGATGACCAACGTCCATCTGCCAGTATTTTCAGTACCGTGAACATCGAGGACGATAATGTGTTTTTCTTGATAGATTGATTAAAAAACAAATTTCAAACCTGGACAAGCATTCAATTATTTTGGAATTCGGAGCCTATAGGGTTTTTGTTTTGCTTGTTTGTGAAGGCTATATATATATGGTGACCTGAACTAGAGGGCGTTGATGGGGAATTATGTATCCCTTGACACCATTTGCGAGTATGGTCTAAATGAGGAAACGATGATAGTCCGTCGGACGGGGACGATAAATGGCTGGCCCCTGTTAAGAGAGAGCCATATCTCTTGCACGTTAAAGACACCCTTGTAGATTTCGAAAAAGAGTAGGCTAATGCCGCTACAAGGCAGCACTCGCACCCGCAAAGTGGAAAGGGATTAATATAAGTTGTAAAACTTGTTTCCCACTCCACCATAAATAAATATGTTTAAACTAAAAATTATGTAATTGAGAATAGTTGACAAAAAAAATAATTAATAGAGACAATGGACCAAGAAATAAATAAAAAAAGCTAGAATAATGGTGTTAAAGAGAAGAGAACAATTGTCAAAAAGTAAAGAGAATAGAGAAAAATGGCCTAAAATATCAAAGAATACAGAAATTAAGAACCCTTAATCCAGACCATCACACTAGTTGTCTTAATCAATGTAAGTTTGTCTCTGGGAGATTTGTATAAGTTATCATACCATTTCTCTTTATTTCGATGTCAATTAATTAAGATACGAGCTTTCATTATTTGCCAACATATTACATATCACATTATAACAAAAAAAATATTATTTTTTTGCAAACTACCATAAATTTGCGGGTAATTGTTTTTCATAAAACCACATTGGAGGCCACTTTTTTTTCAAGTGGACTTCAGCTAACCACCCTACCTTACCATTACCGAAAATATGATCAAACACATTTCAACGGCCATACTTTTGTCCGCACAATGTGTAAATCGAATGAAAATCGAATGAAAAAAAATCAAGGTTGCAAAAATTGTCCGCACTATGCTTGACAGCAGAGGTTTACAGTAGAACAAATCCAGGGTGTTGTTCTGCTTAGTTTTTTTCTTCTAAAGTAGGTCTCAACTTGAGGTCGAATACCCAACCCAACCCTTACCGGATAGTTGATAAAAGCAATTCTGCGGCAATACTTTTATCTGCACTAGGCGAAAACGTAAGCTAGAGATATAGGGCCTACTTGATCAGAATTAAAAATTTGGGTATAGCTAGGATTATTTTTTTTAATCCAAATAATAATTTTCTTGTCCACCATACTTTGAATACAAAATATAAACCTTTGGTCTAGTCATAATTAAGCGAATCCACTAGTTCCGGGATAGAATGTTTTGTAAAATCAGTTTTGTGTGGCCTAAAGAAGTTAAAAGCAAGAGTGCAACTTTCTTTTCTTCTAATGCAGAACAATTATTACTGTTCATGAACTATTTTACAGGATGCCGAGAATATGGAATTTCCAAAAGCTTTGTATTTCACAGAACATCATTTAAAAATAATCATAACTATTTACAATTCTATAAACACACACCAATTGTTGACTCTTTAAAATGTAAAGCGTGCTGCACGTTGTATAATACTAGTATATTGAAAGCGGTTTCTATTGCCTGTATATGACTAATGAACCATAAATGAAATTTAAAAAAAATCATTAAATGGTGTCTTTTTTTGAAGTACGTTTAAGTCTTATGCAAAATTTATGCTTATATATATTTGAAAGCTGGATGCTGCCGACGGGCTGCTTGAGCCTAGTCTTACAAACTCCGCATTTTCATTACAGCCGATTGCATTGAATGTGAAGACAAAGGTAATATCATTTGTTACCTTTCTTGTTAAACCGTGAAGTCATTTTTAGGTAAGGTATACTACCCTTGTGTGGAATTAACGTAGTCCTACAGACAGTTTGATTGGTTATATGTCGAACCAGTCTACTCTTAATGGAGGGTAGTTTACCTAACCTAATATTGACTTCACCATACAGCTAGCAAGCAATTTGACCAAGAATACCACATTTGCCTACACACTCACTGAATCGGCTGTAAAGTCTTTACACTACATGTTGCAACACCTTGCAAAATTATTGGGCTACAATAAATGTTTGGAAAATTGGGTCAATAGGCTTTCCCAAAGGGTTTTATGCAGAACATTTCCTGGAAATCTATAATGGTAGTTTGTAAAAACAATGTCGAATTCAAATGTCAAAGAAGTTACATACATTAAAAAAGGTTGAGTTTTTTTGGGTTTTTTTTAATTTAATTCTAAGGCAAAAGTAAATGTAGAGTTTTATTGGTCAAATGATCAGGACTTTTGTTTGTAGTACAATGAGCAAATCAATCAATCAATCAATCAATCAATCAATCAATCAATCAATCAATCAATCAATCAATCAATTATTCAATTAATACAACTGAGAATGAAAACACCATAAAATAGCTAACAAAGGTCAGAGTCTCCTGACTTGGGACAGGCGCAAAAATTGAGGCGGGGTTAAACATACTTTGTGAGATCTAAATCCTCCTACTATACAACTATACAACTATAGCTAGCCAATGTAGAATAAACAAACACACAGCAATTGCACAGAAACACTCAGTTTAAAAGAAATCCTAGTCCGATGTCGGAAAAGGTACCAACAAAAAAACTACGCAAAATGAAACTGATTAATAAATTAAACTACTAGCAGTAACTGACATGCCAGCTGAAGACCCCAAGTAAACCGATCAAAAGATTATATAGATATAGGAAGGTGTGTTATGAGTGCCAATGAGACAACTCTCCATCCAAGTCACAATTTGTAATATCGAATATGTGTGCCTGAAGGAGGATAATAAACATATATAAAGATATATTGCCACTACTTCTGCAATATAGTATTAATCAATAAATATGTAAAAGAAAGTGTATGCATGCCAATTAAAAAAGAATGGGGCAGCAAACTTAGCAGTCCTTTCAACATGTTCAATACCAATCAAACACTGTAAAAATATTTTTGAATATTGTTCTCATTGGTATAAATAGTAATTTTGTTATCTGTAACTTAAAACCATATTAGATATTATTGTTTTACACATCAAAATACTACAATGTGTTGTTACCTATGCTTTGGCATTGCATAAGGTCGTGTTTTTCATTTATTGTTAATAACGTCTTTATACTAAATCCACTGGATTTGGATTTGCTCAGATTGACATTTTTGTCTTAGATTTAATTTATGATTTTTGTATTAATTTGTTTTTATTGGCCTTGAACTAGCTGTCAGTAACTGCGATTACTCTCGGGTCTGTACTTTTTTGTCCCTTTTACAGCAGATAACCGTGAAGTCATTCCGGTGTATTGTTGCGAGAGAGCTTTCCTTTACGTAACTTGCGTGTTGGACTTGTAACCGATCTATAATCTATAAATTCGTGGAAACCAGAGCTCACACCGTGTTGGTTGTTAGTTGATGACTATATGGTAAGCTCAGGATGTTTTTTTAAATATTGCATACGGTGACTTGGTGATGTCTTCATTCCATGCAATCTCTTTTAGTTTATCCATATATATATTTCAAATTCAAAAATTAAATATAAGTGCACATTTCTCTATCTATGTGTATGTATATTTCATCTATTAATATGTAAATGCTTATATATGCATTGATAAACTGCAGTCAAATCTCTAAGGTGCTTATCATATTCTTGCAATTGTGTAAGAAATATAATTATATACATAAATATCTTGGTAATTGGTTGCTCTGTGTACATGGGAGAAAAATACCCTTACTAGTATATCTAATAGTTTAAACATATTTTATTTGCGTAAATGTGCAAAAGGGATGAGACACAAGTTAATCAAACTTATAAAGTCTATATATCTAATCAGTTGGGGCTGCACTTCATTTTCATGCAGCTCAAAACACCATATCTGTTTTAAGGGGAATAATCCTTACAGAAATTGATTGTCTCCCATATTACTTTCTATTCCATGTGCATGCAATAACTGTTCAGTGTTCTATTGACATGTATTTCATTTTATTATTTCATTGTTATAACAAATCATTGTAATCATTGTATGAAAAAACCCACAAGGGTCCACAATTGGATTAATAAAGTATTCTTATTCTTAAAAAAAAAATAGTTCTTAAAAAAAAATAGGCACAAATAGTCCAGCGGATATCAGAATAATTGATCACTTTATGGTAAAAGCATGAAACTTGGCATAGTGAAAGATTAAGGGGTTTAGAAAAAATTCAGATATGGAGCCACGAAAAAAAAAATCCAATATGGCCGCCAAATTCAAGATGGCCGACATAAGTATAACATAATTCACTTGATGAAGTATTCCATTTTTAATGAGTTCAGAAGATGTCACAAACTTAAGGAAATACACTTAAGATATGTCAATTATTATTTTTTTAAACCTTATAATACAGAAATCATCAAAATGGCGTCCAAATTTAAAATGGCGGGTCAAAATGTCTAGTTTGACAGTATTCGTATGTATACACCATCATTGGTTGATAGAAAGTTACCAAATCCGTGAAACTGATCAAGTTGATATCGACAAAGGCCTACAATGTATCATTAATACCTGGGTGCATAGATAATATTTCCAAAATGGCGGCAATATTCAAAATGGCGCCGTTTAACATGTCAAAATTTGACGTTTGTTTTAAATATGGTATAAAAATGATTAAAAAATAATGGATCAATTATTTCAATACAAACACGTATAAACAAACATATTATTATTTACTGTCACAGGTGACATTAACTATGACATAAAAATGGCCGATACAACTCAAAATGGCGTCTTTGGCGAGTTCTTATTTTTCACAGTTACAGGTAATGAATTACCTTAGAAAATTTCACAATTTTCCTGAAATGAAAACAAAATTCAACATATGCAGTATTGAATCTGCATGTGCAAAGAGTATTTCTTTTTAAGAAATGAGATACGAAATAAAGAAAAACTAACAAGTAACTATTTAACATAACAACAGATTAAAATTATAATTAAAATATGATACAAATGCAGGAAAATCAAAAGAAAGCATAGTATCAATCAATTTCTCTTTCACAGTCCGGTAAGAAGTTGCATAATGCTGTGCATTTAAATGCTGCTTTCAAGAGTTTACATGCATGACATTGAAACTTCAGCAAGCACAGACCAGAATGGTACCATCAAGTTTTTGCCAACCAAATAAATCTGGTGATGACATACTTGGATTTGCAACTAAACAATTGCCCCAAATAACACTACCTTGGTAAGCTGCAAGTTTCGTATGTTCAATGGAGAAGTGCTTCTCGTGTTGGAGGAATATTGTCAATTGTTCTTGTCTTCTGCGTGAATAATATAATTTAGTACGCTACTCATTCACCATATTAGCTGTACTAGACCGATCAAACAAAAGCACAACATATCGTTCTATTACTTTTAAACACTTGTAAATGTCCACTTCATTTGAATTCTCAATAACCTGCAGAAATGCTTTTGACTTGTAAGTCCTCATATACGAACCATGTATCCCAAGCTGATTTCTAACCTTTCCCAGAAAAAAGCTGAGACTGTGTCACAACCGGTAAATGAATGGAACAGTGGAAAGAATCTCAATTTCGATGGTCCTAGAGCAAGGCACAATCCATTAATTGAAATATATCGAAAGTTCTTTTCAGTGCCAAATCCTATCCACAGCTGTTCAGCCATTTGAATTCCCCTTTTAATTCAGCTTGGAATAATGACATATCAATGGAAAGTTCTCCTTCAACTAATGGGATATCTGGTTCACTAATCTTAGTACAGCTGGTGGAAGATTTGAATAACCCTCTGGTAAAAGAGACACTCTCTTGGACTGGCATTTCAACATAGGTTCAGATTGGTCAAATGTTTGAACAACGCCTTGAGCACCCTCTGAAATATGTTGAAATAAAGATATACCTGTACCATGGTATGAATCTTTTAACAAGATACTGCTTGGATTGTGATAAATGTTGTCTACAGCATATGAAGTAAATACATTTTGTAGTAGATTGGTAGGGCAAACAAAACCTTCTTGGACGCAACGACGACCAGCATCATTGGCCATGAAAGTTAAAATTTCTAACACTCGGTCGTAGTATACAGACAGTCCAAGTTTAAAGAAAGTATCTACTAGATCATGTTTTCTTGCCTTGCGGTGGATCATGATTCCCAAATAAGCACAAATTGGAGGTTCATGATCTTTCATGTGACGGTTGGATAGTTTCTCTGTACAACTATAAATCAGAAGTTGTACTATTGTTAATGTCGACTGAGAATATGGACGATCCTGAATGTTGGGTCCAGACTGAATCATACTGACCAAAGAAAGCAATGACTGGGGTACATAAGATTCCTGAAAACACTTTGGGAAGGTTCCTTTAAATTCTGAATTTGATGCAAAAATATCTTTACGAACAAACCTAGCTGCTTTTGATATGTTTACAAACTCGTTATCAAAGTCTTATCAGCAGACTCTCTTCAATGCAGGACCAATGTCATCTTTGAAAGCAAGAATGTTTACAAGGCCTTGTTTGTACGCATCTAAGTAAGGGAAATTAGATACAATTCTGTGTTCAGTCGTGTACTATTAAATCGAGATGAAACATCTGCACCTAGACATGTCATTCTTTCCGTATAAAGTTTACATAGTTCAGACAACTTGTAAACACTTATGGTCTCATTGCATGACCTTGTTTCATTTATATAAGAGACTAGTTCTAAAAATGCAATACCATGGATTTGACTTTGATCCTTCTTAGATTCGACATTATCATTTTTCATTTCAATTCGAGATGCACGATTATATAAGGAAACTAAACACTAAAGTGGTACTTTGCTTCCTGTGGAATTAGATTACCACCACTTAACTTTGCAAGTAACAATGTGTCATTTAATTTTACTGCACATTATATCACAGGTGTATTTTGTTCAAACGTTGAGGACTCATGAAGAGCTTCTTGACCATTTTCATTACAGAAAAAGCACGCAGACGGGTTACTGGTGGACTTAACTGAAAGGCTTTGTCTAGTTTTCTTTTAGATGTGGTTGCTTTATTATCTATTCTCTCATGTGAGGTTCGTTTCCCTGCTCTATTCAACTTTGTCATGTACAGTTTTAAGTTGCACGATGTGTGCCAACATGTCTTTTGGTCAATGAAAGACTGTGCTTTTCCAGATTCCTCATCTAAGTTTTCAATGCACACATTAATGCCTTCAGGCATCAATCGTTTTCATGAAACTTCTTAATATTGTCAGATAAAGATTAATAACCAGCACCAACATTGAGACGTTTAGAATCAAATAGGCATATAAAAGAGAGACGAAAGATACCAAAGGGACAGTCAAACTCATACATCTAAAACAAACTGACAACGCCAAGGCTAAAAATGAAAAAGACAATCAGAAAAATAATAGTTTTATAAGTTTTTCATCTATTATTTCTTGACATAGGATGCAATTTGCCCAATCAATATTATTTGATTTAGTCGGTTTGTCATATTCTACATTTGATACCCGGTATATCTTTTCAGTAGCCATGTTGTAAGAACTATGACCGTAATTCAAGATTTGATGACCTGAAATCCTGAAAGTTTTGCAAAGCACAAATATTTGTTGATTGTTAATAGCTTTCTAGATATACACGATATAGTTTCTGATAATAATACTTTTGGCGGCCATTTTGAAATTGTCGGCCATTAAGGAATTATTTTTGATTGTTCAATATTCAGAACAGATTAATTAGCATCATAACTAGCAATATGCAAAGTTTTGTGCTTTTATTTTCAAATGATCAATTATACCATTTTTGGGGGAACTCTGCCTCATGACTGTTGGCAGCCATTTTGAATTTGTCGGCCATTATGGAATTATTTTTAATTGTTCCATATACATGAAAGATTAATAAGCACCATTACTAACAATATGCAAAGTGTTGTGCTTTATTTTCAAATGATAAATTATACCATATTTTTGGACTCTGCCTCATGACTGTTGACGGCCATTTTTAAAATTGGCGGCCATTATGGATTTTTTTTTATTGTTCCACATTCAGAAAAGATGAATAATCATCATGACTAGCAATATGCAAAGTTTTATGCTTTAATTTTCAAATGATAAATTATACTATAGTTTTGGACTCTGCTTCATGACTGTTGGCGGCCATTTTGAAATTGGCGGCCATTGAGGAATTTTTTTTTATGGCTCCATATCCAAAAATGTTTATAAGCATCATAACTAACACTGTGCAAAGTTTCATGCTTTTACCATAAAGTGATCAATTGTCCCAAAATATTGGACTTAGCTGCTGGACTAGTTGAAAATGTAGACGAGAAAAAAAAAAAAAAAAAAAAAAAAAAAATTTGAATGTTGAATGTTGAATGTTGAATATTGAAATCGAATGTTGAATGTTGAAATCGAATGTTGAATGTTGAAAATGGATACGAGAAAAAAAAAAATTGAATGTTGAATGTTGAATATTGAAATTGAATGTTGAATGTTGAAATCGAATGTTGAATGTTGAAAATGGATACGAGAAAAAAAAAAAAAAAAATAAATAAAAATTTGAATGTTGAATGTTGAATGTTGAATATTGAAATCGAATGTTGAATGTTGAAATCGAATGTTGAATGTTGAAAATGGATACGAGAAAAAAAAATTGAATGTTGAATGTTGAATATTGAAATCGAATGTTGAATGTTGAAATCGAATGTTGAATGTTGAAAATGGATACGAGAAAAAAAAAAAAAAAAAAAAAAAAAATTTGAATGTTGAATGTTGAATGTTGAATATTGAAATCGAATGTTGAATGTTGAAATCGAATGTTGAATGTTGAAAATGGATACGAGAAAAAAAAAAAAAAAAAAAAAAAAAATTGAATGTTGAATGTTGAATATTGAAATCGAATGTTGAATGTTGAAATCTCTGTTGAATGTTGAAAATGTAGACGAGAAAAAAAAAAAAAAAAAAAAAAAAAAAATTTGAATGTTGAATGTTGAATGTTGAATATTGAAATCGAATGTTGAATGTTGAAATCGAATGTTGAATGTTGAAAATGGATACGAGAAAAAAAAATTGAATGTTGAATGTTGAATATTGAAATCGAATGTTGAATGTTGAAATCGAATGTTGAATGTTGAAAATGGATACGAGAAAAAAAAAAAAAAAATAAATAAAAATTTGAATGTTGAATGTTGAATGTTGAATATTGAAATCGAATGTTGAATGTTGAAATCGAATGTTGAATGTTGAAAATGGATACGAGAAAAAAAAATTGAATGTTGAATGTTGAATAATGAAATCGAATGTTGAATGTTGAAATCGAATGTTGAATGTTGAAAATGGATACGAGAAAAAAAAAAAAAAAAAAAAAAAAAATTGAATGTTGAATGTTGAATGTTGAATATTGAAATCGAATGTTGAATGTTGAAATCGAATGTTGAATGTTGAAAATGGATACGAGAAAAAAAAAAAAAATATAAAAAAAAAAAAAAAAATTCAATGTTGAATGTTGAATGTTGAATATTGAACCAACTTGACATCCGTTAAAGAGGGAATATTTACATGTAGAAGTTCTAGTGTTGTTGACTATTTTATTTGCTCATTTGAATTATTAACCCATGTTGTAAATATGCATGTAGATACATTTTCGTCTCTTTACTCAGATGTACATTGTCCATTGACACTTTTGTTAAAATTTAAAATTGAGCAAAATGCTGTAACAAGTGGTAGTGAAAATATAAAGTTAAAAAAGTGGGATAATGAAAAAAAAAAACAAGATTTCATTGAGAACATTGATGGAAATAAGATTACAGGATTAGAAAATGAATTAATGTTTTTGCAATCAAGTGTTATGTCGCAAAATTCTGTAAATAAATTGTCCGAACATATAAATGATATACTTTTGGAATCAGCAGAAAAGGTACTTGGTACTTGGTACCATTACTTATAACACGAAGGTTAAAAAGAACACAAAGGAAAGCAAACCATGGTTTGACAAAAAATGCTGGGAGCAAAGAAAGTGCTCACGAATTGCAAAACGACGATATAAAAACAACAAAACATCAGATAATCATGTTCAAATGAAAGATGCAGAGAGAAAGTATAAAAAGCAGATGGATTGTTCTATACAAGAGTATAGAAAGATTTTTAGAAAAAAAATGCAAAATTTAAAAAAACAGTAACTCTAAGGAGTTCTGGAAAATTTTGAATGAAAAAAGAGAAAAACGTAGTCCAAATATTTCCATCGATGTTCTCTTTGATTTCTTTAAAGACTTGAATTCGTCGGATTCAGTGGACGATATCCCTGTTTCGCAAGTACCAAACCAGTTCAACGAAACTCTTAATAGTATCATAACAGAAAAAGAAATATTTAATTGTATTAAAGATTTAAAAAATGGAAAAGCGTGTGGAGATGACAAAATTGTTAACGAATATATTAAAAGCACATGTCATATTTTTATGCCTATATATGTTCAATTTTTTAATATTGTTTTCGATTCTGGTAAAATTCCAGAAGCATGGTTAGTTGGTAACATTATTCCTTTTTTTTTTTTATAAAAATAAAGGTGATACAAAAAACCCAGAAAATTATAGACCTATCACAATTCTTAGCTGCATGGGAAAGCTATTTACTTCAGTTTTGAATTCAAGACTATCCACTTTTTTGGAAAATTTCTTATTGTTAAATGAAAATCAATCAGGATTTAGAAAAGGCTATTCAACCATAGATAGTATTTTTGTCCTACATATTCTTTTTGAACTATTGAAGATGCGAAAGAAAAAACTTTTTTGTGCATTTATAGACTTTGCAAAAGCCTTTGACACAGTTTGGCGATCTGGTTTATGGCAAAAACTTCTGGAGAATTTTATCAGTGGAAAAATGTATGATACCATTGTAAATATGTATAGTAACATTAAATCAAGAATTTTTGATGGTAGTGTATTTTCAGAGTATTTTCCGTGTAATGTCGGTGTACGTCAAGGCGAAAGCCTCTCACCTTTATTATTTTCTCTGTATATTAATGATCTTGAACATTTTTTAAAAGAACAAGATGTAGAAGGGTTAAAAACAGTATCCGATGATATAGAAATTGAACTAGACTACTATTTAAAATTGTTTCTGATTCTGTATGCAGATGACACAGCTCTTTTGGCAGAGTCAAAAAATGACTTACAAAAGCAGCTTGACTCTTTGAATAACTATTGTGAACTTTGGAAATTGAAGGTTAATGTAAATAAAAGTAAAATTGTAGTTTTTTCAAAAGGTAGACCATTATCAAATATAGAATTTAAATATAATAATACTGTTTTAGAAATTGTAAATGAGTTTACGTACCTTGGTGTTATTTTTTCTAGAACAGGAAGTTTTTTCTAAGGCAAAAAAGGCACAAGCAGAAAAAGCCACACACGCTATGTACGATGTCATCCGCAAAGGTCGAAAACATAATTTATCTATAGAATGCCAACTCGATCTTTTCGATAAAATCGTTAAGCCTATTTTATTGTATGGAAGTGAAGTTTGGGGAGTCGGCAACATTTCTGTTATTGAAAGGGTCCACCTTAAATTCTGTAAAATTTTGTTAAATGTAAAGAAGTCAACGCCAGATTTCATGATTTATGGAGAACTGGGAAGATATCCTTTGGAAATTGATATCAAGTTGCGGATTTTAAATTACTGGTCGAAACTTATTTGTGGAAAGCAAGAAAAACTTCCTGTTATTCTGTATAAATATGCATATAAAAAGTATTGGAGGAGTATTCCATGGCTTAATAATATAAAATCTATTCTAGATAGTTGTGGACTGTCATATGTTTGGAATGCACAGTACGTTGTTAGTAATACATGGTTATATCATAAGGTTAAAGTTTGTGTTGTAGACCAATTCAAACAAAATTGGCACTCTATCTTATTAGAATCGCCAAAAGCTATTAATTATCGTCTATTCAAAGATAATGCTGAAAGAGAAAACTATTTTAAGATACTAGATGATAAAAATATTATTACTTTTTGTAGATTCAGGATACTCAGTCATAAACTTCCTATTGAAACTGGAAGGTGGAAAAATATACCTAGAGAAAATCGAAATTGTAAACTTTGTAATTCAGGAGATATTGGGGATGAATTCCACTATATTTTTAATTGTTCGAAATTTAATCATGATAGAGAAAAAAAAATTGAAACCATATTAACTAAATAGACCAAACATATTGAAATTTCATGATTTGATGAATACTAGAAACATCAGTATGTTGAATAATTTGTGCAAATTTATCAAACTGATTAATAAACAGCTGGACTCTTAGGGGAAACATTGTTAAATATATTTTTTGATATAATATTGTATACATGCATAATGTGGTTTTTTTTTATATTACATGAAGCTGGAAATATTTTTTCCAGTTGTAGATCATACATTTGTATTAATTCTGACTTTATGTTATATTATAAATGTTTATAATATCTCTGTACCATGGATTTTGGTTTATGAGAATAAAGATATATACATGTGTACCAACAACGTCTGTATATACGAATGTATAACAAATTATGTACATGTGAAAATTATAAACAATCAGTTGTTATAAACGACTAAAAAGATTGATTAAAAAAATATCATGGTGTATTTGACGTTTAATTTTTTTGTTACTTAAGAATTAAATGCTTCTTTTTGTAACTTCATTGGGGTGTAAACGCTTTGACCGAAGTACATTTTCCATGAAGCGCGGAAGCGCTTCATACTTAAAATGTGCGCAAGGTAAACGCTTTTACAACCCTATCAGGTTACAAAAAGAATTCAGTACTTATAATTACATTTTTTAGCTATGTTCATGAAAACTCGAATCTTATAATTGTTTTGTTAAATCCATCTGTGCATTTTATTGTGGGACCACGTGTTGTTATGAATGAAAAGTTTTATTGAGTGATGCAATTGCTTTCGGAATAACACGTGATGTGCAGTTAGCCAATCAGAATAAAGTATTATGATAAAACATACATCTAATGTAATTATTGAGATATGACATTATTTAAATAAAAAAATCACTATCGCGAACAATAGATGAAACATATAAATGTATACCCTTGGAACAAAACAAACTAAGTAGTGAAAAATGACAGTCAATCAAGGACAAATATAAAAATGAGGGTGCTATAAACAGTTTCGTATACAAAAAACTAGGGGTAATTCCCCGACTAAAAATAGACATGGAACAAAAGTATCATGTTTTTGTATTTGATTGTAAGAATAAGTTAATTAGCTTCAATTAAAACAGGTTGAAACTAAAATTATTTTTAAAAATTAGATTAAATACACATGTTTTGAGGGGAGACAAACTGTAAACATCCTGTTTTTTTTTTTGGCAGTGAAAAGTGCACCCACTCTAGACTAGCTCTTTTCGGAGCAGGCGAACGTATCCTGAAGCATGAATTTTTAGAAAGACCAGGTAAAAACCTATGAAATTCATACAGTTTTGATTATGAAAAATGTGCATGTATCATGTCTTCATGGGTGTGCACATGGCCTGATTTCATGTTTTTTATGCATAGATTAGGCAATGTTTTTCCCATTTTCTCTGGATAAAACTTTTTAGTACTATTAAAAGTACAATTTATTTTTATTTCATTATAAACTAGAGAAAATTCTGATTCTTATTGATATCTAGTTTTATACAAGTATCTTTATTAACATTAACACCACTAAGGGTCAATCATAAATGGTCCCTCAAAATATGACGTCATAGAAAAAAAAATGTTGATTGCACCCTAAGGAGATGAGGTATGATTGGCAATGAGACAACTAATGTTCACATGTGAATATAAGCAATTGTAGGTAACCATACGTTATTAAACAATGACAAAACCCCAAGCCATATAGTTGGCTATAAAAAAAAATTGACATAAAAAACTTAGTTTACTGTTACAACCCCCCCCCCCCCCCCCCCCCCCCCGCTATCCTTGGTGGTATAACAGTACAGCATAAGAACACATAAGAACAACCTATACCCTTAAGTTGACAAGAGCGTATCTAATTTGATCGGACAAGAAACATAGACCAGAAATGGAAGCATAAATATACATCTTGTGATGAAAATAAACTGATTTGATGAGGTCTAATGAAGAAGCTTTTATTGTGCTGCTAGTGGTATCTGTACCTATGATTTCAATATAAACAAGGATCATGCGTAGAAGATATATATTGTGTATAGTCTCATGATTTATATAATATGTCCATTGGTAGATAGCATACATAAAAATTCATATCAATCGAAGACTCTTATATAGATCGTTTTGTCATAAACATGTTGAGCCATGCAATCTAGTATTGGACCATCAATACCATAACTTTCGAGTTTGGCTAACAGTCCATTGTGCGGGACCGGTCCCAATGCCTTAGAGCAATCTAGTATTATATATCTGTCTGTAGGCCTTTGTCATGAAGTTTATGTTAGATGAGTGCGGATCTCAATAGATCAAGGAACTGTTGCATGTACAGTCGGTATTGCCAATGTTATTTCAACTGATCGGGCGGAGTTAACGTTTTAATCTGCATGAGGACAGTCTATTTGAAGATGTGTTTCATAAGAATACTGACCATTATAATTATAATTGATTTCTAATTACTATCAGTGTCACCAAACGTATATATAAATGAACCGAGTGTATGATCGATATAGGACGAATACTGGACTCTTCATTCATGTGTTTATCCCGCAACACCTGTACAACAAATGGAAGTGTTTAATGACCCTGACTGGCTATACAGCCCTTGCACGGTCGGCTCGGTGCCCGAAGGCGATTGATGAGCTATTTGTATATCGATGGACCAGTCTTAAATAAGCGAACCGGTTAAATCCCGTCCAGTCAAGTGAAATAAATCATGTAATACCTGGCCAAAAGTCATTTCGTCACCTAAATTTGTTTGCTATATATTTCAGACAAAAACACACTTTCTAAAAAAAATATTTTAAATAAAATTGACAACTAATAGTGTTTGGCGAAAGGTGCTTTATTATAGTAATGCATATATAGTTATACCAAGCATGGTATCAATAAGCTACAATGAACAAAATGTCAATATGAAGCACCTGAACCCCAATGTGGGTAATAATAAAAGTAATTAGAAAAAATTAACAATAAAAATAAAAAGAAAAAAAAAATGTTTTATATCAATTACATAATAAAGTGGCCTGGAACATGCTCTTTCGCTTAAAACCACATGGTAATATAAACCCGGATGAAGTATCAAAGGGAAGCAATCTCTTACAAGGTGTTATCAATTAGGTACAATGAGAGTTGCCTCCCATTGTACGCAATTGACAACTAATAGTGTTTGGCGAAAGGTGCTTTATTATAGTAATGCATATATAGTTATACCAAGCATGGTATCAATAAGCTACAATGAACAAAATGTCAATATGAAGCACCTGAACCCAAAAAGAAGTCGCCAAACACAGGGGTTAATAATATACATAAAAAAACCAACAACAACAAAAAAACAAAAAAAAAACAAAAAAAAACCAACAACATCAAATCAAGAATATAATAATACACCGGCAAAATACCCTAAAACTAACTACCAATCAAATAATTCATAGCTGACGTGACCCGATACATATCAACACTAGCTTGTTTAATGTAAGTCTGAAAACAATCAGATCTCCAGTCTCCGTGATGTTTCAATAAAATCTCAGGAATGCCAGCCTTGGTGGCTAAAGTAGCCCCTCCGTGTCTCAGCGAATGAAAAGAATACACTGAAAGGTCTAAACCAACAAGAACAATTAGCTCTCTAAAACGGTTCAACAAAACGGATCTAGATAATGGCAATAATTTACCATGAACAGGTAAAGCAAAAACGGGAGCATTCTTATCACCAGGTATTAAAGACACAAGATGCTTATAAGCTCGAACAGGACATATTGAAGGCTCAACTGAGCAACACAGAGAAACCTGATGGGTGTAATCATGATTTTGTCTAGTCTTTGACCATTTCAATAAAAGGAGGATACCCTTTTCACTAACAACAACATTATCTCTGATCAATTGTTCACGGGAATTAAAAGATGTAGAGCTTCTGCTGACCAGGTTTGACGCCCTAAGCATACCAAAAAAAGCAAACGTTACAAAACACCATAAACAAGCATCTAAATAATCATAAATATTCAACAACCTAACAATATCAATTAAATGTGTAGGTAACAATGGTAATTTTGACACAGCCACATGCTGATTCTTATGACTCAATCCTCTTAAAGTCAATTTGAATTCTGTAGATAAAAAAGGTTCCACAGTAAAACCAAAAAGTTGACTCCAGGTCTTAATGCCAGAAATATAATTCTTAACAGAAGAAAAACTGCTTAAACTCTTAGATAGAAAACATGCATAAGCACACACTATGTCCTTAATACAAGGAAATGGTCGAAATTTATAATAAACACAAAAATATGGTATGCATTGAGTTGACTCTTCAAATTAGAATAAGTACCAGGCCGAAAGGCTGCACCCTTAGCAAGCTTGACCTCTTTCTGCAAATCTGCTCTTCTGGACTTAAGACCTGGAAGTCATAAACAACAGTAATTAGATAAACAACAATGTCATATTAAAGTTATCAAAGTTAGTCTTATCTGACACTAAATATGCGCAAAAAGAATGTCAATGTATCATGTATGAAAACCTAAATGTTTATAATATCATTAAACATATGACTAAACACCTCTTTCTCAATAAAATCTGAATTTTAAAGTTTAGATTCTATAAAAAAAAAAAAACTGTGATCTGTTCTTCTCCGAAAGATTCCAACGGGATAGCAAATCCGATAACGAAATAAAAGCCAACTTCCCAATAACTTGTTGTAACTGACGTTTGGTGCAATGTTTTTTCCCTTTCAAATCTTTGTAATAACTTATAAGTCTCTTGTAGTGACTGTATATACCCGTCACGGCTTCATGAACACGTGAAAAATTATTTATATTCATTTCACAAAATTTGGTTGATACATCTTTCAAAATACTGCCACTCATATCTGGTGAATACTCAAAATCAATAGACCCTGCTGTTTTCGTAAACTTTCGCTTAAAACCACATGGTAATATAAACCCGGATGAAGTATCAAAGGGAAGCAATCTCTTACAAGGTGTTATCAATTAGGTACAATGAGAGTTGCCTCCCATTGTACGCAATTGAGAATGGAATGAATGCATTTATTGTTGGATTTTTACCAACACCAAAATATTAAAAGACGAAAAATTGTCTAAAGCATTTTTTTTTATTTGGTGATAGTTTTGCCTTCAGATGTTTTTGTTTTCTCTCACGGCGATGTGAACACATACTAAAATTTCCGAAGTAGTCTCAGATTTGATTGAATATATAATAGCAAATTTCTCGGAACAGAAAATTATATTTGTGTTTTAAATTATCTTGTGAAAAAATAAAATTATCCACAATAAAATTCGAACCAAATAAACAATTAAACCTGTGACAATTCTGCTTCTGTTGGTACCAAATTGATAAAAATCAAACTCTAAATCAAACTTGTTCAAACATTTACTTGGACTTAATTTCTAACTCGAACTCGAACTCACTTGTGGGTTTTTTCAGGGGAGGTAACCATATTTCCCGCCAACCATCTATTTCACATCTGCTGCAGATAATATTTTGACAGTCACACCATGGCTGCATTATGGTTCTGGAAGATGCATATGATGCATTTAGATAGAAAACCACATTTGTTGAAGATAGAGTATGCCCGATCAAGTAGATCGCAGTGTAAATGGTTATGTGGTTGTGATAAAATAGCTGAAGGTACTTTCTATAACTTTGAAAGATTGTTGCAGTTCTCAGAGGGTGGTAAAGGGGGTGCTAGTCCAAATAATTATGACGTCTTGAAAGGCTATTACAATTTTTTTCTTTGACGCCTTACATCAACATCATAACGCCAAACTCATATATTCAGTTGGACTTTGATAGGGAATTTACTGCTTTATAAAAACGTTTAGCTGATTTCTCCTCAAGATGCTTCATTTAACATGTTTAAGGTGTATAAAATATATTTTTTGAACCAAACTCGGTACATTTTGACCAACCTGAATTTCCGGATAATGTAAAACAATGTAAGGCGTCAAAGAAAAAAATTGTAATAGCCTTTCAAGACGTCATAATTATTTGGACTAAGGGGGTGCTTGCACGGAAAAAAACGTGAAATAAGACATAATTTCACGGTGAACGTGAAATAATTTCTGTCATGATCGTTGCACGAAAAATAAAGACTTTACTGTGAACCTTTTGAGACTGAGTAGCTGTCTTCTTGTATCCTCGTGTATTGTATTTTCGACCTACTAACATATTTTTCCGAAATTCTCTGTTATATGTTTGAACATAGACATACCTAATATTTTGAGAGTCGCTAATATACTTGTGCATAAAATAATTGTATCGGAAATATATTTCGATCTTTAATTTATTTTTTCATTTGAATTAATTAGATCGATGGCACCTTTGTTGACAAAAACAAGCATCTTGTGTTTTCGACCTATCTAAAAAAAAACGGGTCAGAAGTCAGAAACGACATGTATTAGTACATATCCGGAATTGGTTTTAAATTTGATACCAAAGTTTATATCAAAGTGTTAAGAGGCGATCTAGTCCAAATAATTATGACGTCTTGAAAGGCTATTATATTTTTTTTCTTTGACGCCTTACTTCGACGTCATAATGCTGAAGCCGCCATTTTCGGTTGGACTTTGAGAGCATATTTTGCTCTCAACTTTGAGACCCAATTTAGCCATCAAATTTTCAAAGAAGGCTAAAATAAAATGCTTATATAAAAATTCTTACCTTTTATGTGTTTGTTTTACGAAAATATTTCCAATTAATCCCTATACAAATAATAATATAAGTAACAATTCCATCCGAGGCGGGAACATGTCGACTGCATTTTTTAAAACGTTTGTTGGATTTCTTTTTAGGAGATTATAAAATAATTTTTACATAAAACCCAAATTTCTGGAACCATTGTTTTACATTATCCGGAAATTAAGGTTGGTCAAAATGTACGAGTTTGGTTCAAAAATATATTTTATACACCTTAAATGAAGCATCTTGAGGAGAAATCAGCTAAACGTTTTTATAAAGCAGTAAATTCCCTATCAAAGTCCAACTGAATATATGAGTTTGGCGTTATGACGTTGATGTAAGGCGTCAAAGAAAAAAATTATAATAGCCTTTCAAGACGTCATAATTATTTGGACTAGAGGCGATCAAACTTATGACTTAAAGAATTAAATTGTTAAAAATACAACTATAAGATATAACATATTATTTTGATGTCTTTTTTGGACAAGTTCAATGTACACATTTCAGAATGAGGCACTTTGGAAGACTTGTATGGTCTTGTATTATATACATTCATGTTTTTGTTATTAAATACTTTGGTTAATCCATTGTGAAGTGAGATTGGTGAGTATTGTCTAATTTCCACTGACACTATTTTTTCTGTAAATAAAATTTAACTGATATTTTCTTTGTTCGGTAAAAAGCAGTAAGGAGCATGCATATTTCCGTATTCAAATTAACTTTAAGTATAACAACTAACCACCTGACAGTCATGTGACTTAATGACCTTGAAGTTAACTTTGCATGCAAAAAGACCTCTGCCATAAATTTAGAAAATTTGTATATTTCAGACCGATTCTTTTGGAAGGTAAAACTAGTATTAGTGAAAAGGGTACAAAAATGTGATATCAAATAAAATATTAAACGTAAATACTTAATATAATAACTTTATTTGAAAAATGTTCATTCCACGTGGTATCATTTGCTAATGTTTCTAAGTATAGCAGCTGAATATGACGTCATGCGGGCATGCGCAGCATACGGAAAGTGAAAGTAGAATTAGGTCGAAAACGTCAGATGGTCGAAAACACAATACGAGACGATATATATAATCTCTATTTATCTTGATATTCCCAATTTAGTATCCTCGTGTATTGTATTTTCGACCTACTAACATATTTTTCCGAAATTCCCTGTGATATGTTTGAACATAGACCATGTAGACATACCTAATATTTTGAGAGTTGCTAGTATACTTGTGCATAAAATAATTGTATCGGAAATATATTTCGATCTTTAAATTTTTTTTTCATTTGAGTTCATTCCTTTGTCGACAAAAACAAGCGTCTTGTGTTTTTGACCTATCTAAAAAAAACGGGTCAAAAGTCAGAAACGACATGTAGTACATATCCGGAATTGGTTTTAAATTTGATACCAAAGTTTATATCAAAGTGTTAGAGGCGATCAAACCTAATTATGACTTAAAGAATTAAATGGTTCAATATACATGTACAACTATAAGATATAACATATTATTGTGATGTATTTTTTGGACAAGTTGTACACATTTCAGAATGAGGCACTTTGGAAGACTTGTATGGTCTTGTATACATTCATGTTTTTGTTAAATACTTTGGTTAATCCATTGTGAAGTGAGATTGGTGAGTATTGTCTGTAATTTCCACTGACACTGTTTTTTCTGTAAATAAAATTTAACTGATATTTTATTTTTTCGGTAAAAAGCTGTAAGGAGCATGCATATTTCCGTATTCAAATTAACTTTAAGTATTTCTACTAACCACCTGACAGTCATGTGACTTAATGACCTTGAAGTTAACTTTGCATGAAAAAAGACCTCTGCCATAAGTTTAGAAAATTCATATATTTTAGACCGATTCTTTTGGAAGGTAAAACTAGTATTAGTGAAAAGGGTACAAAAATGTGATATCAAATAAAAAAACGTAAATACTTAATATAATAACTTTATTTGAAAAATGTTCATCCCACGTGGTATCATTTGCTATTGTTACTAAGTATAGCAGCCGAATATGACGTCATTAATGGGCATGCGGGCATGCGCAGCATACGGGAAGTGAAAGTAGAATTAGGTTGAAAACACAATACCAGACGATATTACACAGTTATGATATAAATGGTTTACGGCTTTTAAAAAAGTAATTTTTGACGATCCCTGCCAAGTGATTGAATTTTATTTGCAAAATAAGCATTTGAAAATCACGATACACGTAAAATTAAATAAGCAGAACATGATGCATGTAAAATTAAATAAGCAGAACACGATGCACGTAAAATTCACAGGCGCTTGGGTATACATGTATGATACATTTAAAAAAAAACAATTTTTGATTAAAATATTCAATTTTCTATATTTATAATGCATATATCTATCATGTCTATCACTTCTGTGCATGTCTCACCTAGTTTTGAGTGATTTAAACGACTTGAAAATACCAACTTTTACTATCCATACTAAGAAACAAAAAGGCAACCAACTAGACGCCTTTTTTCTGCTATCTAAAAATAACGAAATTGACCTACCTCTATTCCCCAACGATTTCTCTGGAAAACGTGCCTTCCAGGCCGTCAGATCGCAGACATCGTTTATATTTCAAATTGGTAATGTTCATAACATTTTTAGTCCATCTCAAGCATATAATAAAAAGATTTTAATTTTTTTCTATGTTTTCAAATTTACATGCCCGGAAGCTTACTGTTAAAATACAAGGGAAGTTACCTTTTCTCGGAATCTTGTTAAAAAGGACATAATTTTTTCCTGGACTTTTTCGGAACATTTCTAAGAGATATGGCTAAAAATAGAACACATGACTAAGGGGTAAAATGCAGTGTTTGGCTTATATCACTGAAACTAGAGCAAATCTGTCAATGGGATAAAAATGTTCATCAGGTTAACATCTGTCCGCCCTGAAATTTTAAGACAAATTTAACAACCAATTGTTGGGTTGCTGCCCCTTAATTGGTAATTTTAAGGAAATTTTGCAGTTTTTGGTTATCTTGAATATTATTATAGATAGAAATAAACTGTAAACAGCAATCATGTTAGGCAAAGTAAGATCTACATATAAGTATAGACATGACCAAAATTATCAAATTTAGATTTATCTGCCCTGAAATTTTCAGATGAATCCGAAGTCTGTTGTGTGGTTAGTTGTGTAGTTTTTTTTTTTTTGAAATTTTCATACCTGCCAACTTTTCAAAATGTCCATGGTGGTTTTGCGTGCAAGGTGGCTGTCATAGTAAAAAAAAAAAGCTTCTAAAGGGACCTTCAAATACATTTTAATGGGTTTTTTTTTTGGCTTCTTCATACTATTACAAGCCTAATGCCATTGTAAATTAATTGTTTTGTTTAAAATTGTGATAAAAAAATTGCTCTTTCAAAATTTCAATTTGGGAGCCACCCTGAAAATAGTGACAGTTTGCAAGTATGAATTTTGCAGTTTTTTCATTATCTTAGATATCTAATAACTATGATTTTA
>CM034357.1:30365740-30505628 GCA_019925275.1 Mytilus edulis
CTGACAGATTCACTCATTTTTCTTACACTTTGGTTCCATAAACACCAAATTCAAGTTCTTTAGTCCTCAATGATTTATGATCAAAATAAGATGTGGTATGAATCCCATTGACCCAATGAGACTACTATCAAACAGAAGTTCAAATGAAGTAAATGTAAACATTTATAGGCAAATTTACAGCCTTCAACAATGAGAAAAGGTCCCTTGAGTCTGTTATTATAGGCACTGGCATGAAATATCTGAAACAAGACAACTGAGAAAAAACTAAGCCTAATTTATAACAAATCAAATATGACAAACATGAAATGAAGACAACCCCTGGACTACAGGCTCTTGAGTTAAGAGGCACATACAGAAAGTAGCAGGCTAGATTTGCTATTGCTAAACCCTGAAACAGTGGTTTAAGAGTACAACTTAAGAACAAAATATAAAAATCAGTTTAAAAGTACTAAACTCGTCAGTTCAATACAAAACAGAACCACACACTACAGGATATGTTAAACAGAATGTGGTAGGGTTGATTTTTTTGTCTGTCTCCAACCTTTCCAGTAACAAGTGACAGTATTTACAGCACAGCATTAGAACAAACTCCAAATATGATTTGGAAAGGATCGGCTCATGAGCTGGACACAAAAGTATAATAAAAATACTTGGTTTGTGAAGATTCAGAAAGAACTATGGTCCATTTGGTCTCTTGCCATCACAAGATGCCCATTGTCGTTAATCATAGAATCTTCTCTGAGACTTACTTGGCCAAATATTTCTAATATTCCTTAGGAAACCCATTTTGCCCAAAACAATGTCTATTACATTTTATGTGAAATTGGAAATATATATAACAAGATGTGGAATCAGTGCCAATGAGACAACTCTCCATCAAAGTCACAATTTGTTAAAGTAAACCATTATAGGTCAAAGTATGGTCTATAACACAGAGCCTTTGGCCACACAGAACAGCAAGCTATAAGGGATTCCAAAACCATTTTAGAGATATTGCCCCTGAAATTTGGCTGATCATTATCTTGATAATTTTTATAGATAGAATATTTAAAAGCTGCATATTTTTTTGGGCCAGAACATTGATATCGGTCAAGATTGCCAACTTGTCAATTGATCCCTTCTAGGAGTAATGGCCCTTGAATTCTTGTTTTGCATGCAATAACTATGAGGGAGAAAACTATTAGCACAATAAGATCTCTAGATAAGTCATCATGACCGAATTGACCCCTTATAGGAGTTTTCTTTTCTCTCATTTCTCTAAAAACTGATGATTATGAGAAACCAAACAGCAAAAATGTTTAGCACAATTAAAACTAAAAATAAGCGTATATCATCAATTGACTTCTAATAGGAAGAGACAAATATACACATATATGTGTATAGATATGTCCCTGTTATAGGAGTTATAAATGTCCTTGAAAGACAATTTTATCTACCTTTTCTGCATTTTTGTTAGAAATTATAAGAAAAACAGAAACTGCAAAGCAGGAAAAATAAATGTTCATCACAATAAGATCTACAAATAAGTTAACATGACAAAATTTATGATTAATACGAAATATGTCCTGAAAATACCATTTTGACCGATCTGCGTTTTTGCAGAAACTGATGGAAAGAAATTAAAAACGGCAAACATTACTTCAACTTCAAATAATTTAAGTCAGCATGATAGAAATCGTCAATTGATCCCTTTTTTGTTTGATTTCTTTAGAGCGAAACTTTGATTTTATTCAGCACCTTGCTATAGAGTATAAATGACTGTAATAGTCAATTGAAACTTTAATTGCAATTCTTCGCAGAGACCATAAGATGTATAGAAAAACTGTAACATGCAAAAATGTTAAGCGCAATGCTATTTACAAATGACACAACTTGTAAAATAAGCAAATACATTCTTGCTGGATTTATTACCTTTTATATTTGATTTACTGTTCCTTTAATGCTTTTTAATACCTCTATACTAATTTTTGTCACCATACAAAGGAATACGGAAATTCTCAAAAATGATGGACACATAAGCAATCTTTACAAACTAATAATAACCCATGTGAATAAAAATATATACACAAGTGCAGAAAAACCAGTTGAATAATGAAACACTTTTAAAACAATTGCATTCGAAGAGTTTGTCTGATGACGTTGCTAACACCGTTACTGGCACAGATAAAACAAGTTTCTAACATGTCTCTGTTTTGTATCAATCGAAATCGAACCCTGATGGAAAGGTACAATGACTATAACTTTTTTGAACCACATTATTAAAAGTTATAACTTTTCTAAATAGACATATGCATGCATAAACCCCCTGATTGTTCGACATGTATTAAGTTAATGAAACGTGTTTTCAAAAGACAATTGGCATTCCTATTGGAACAAACTACGACCCCCTTCAGGTCTACTAGCACCTTTTGTTTATGCCCCCTCCTTAACGGAGGGGCATTAAGTTTTGCCTTTGTCCGTCTGTAACTCCCAAATATGTTTCCGTTCTCTAACTTTAGTTTGTCTCAACCAAATGTTATTAAACTTACTTATACATAATGCTTAGTACCACAAAAAAAACAGATCAAGTATAAACCTTGATGGCATCACTTTTACCATTCTAGAGTTATGACCCTTATCAAATGGAAACATTGCTTACATTTTCGTTTCCGTTTTTTGATGGCGTCACTTTTACAGTTCAAAAGAAATGCCCCTTTACTGAAGGAAAAATTGCTCAATTTTTCATTTCTGTTTGCTTCAACCAAATGTTATGAAACTTATACACAATGCTTCTTTACACAAAACACAGATCAAGCATGAATTTACGTTGGTGGCGTAATTTTTACTGTTTTCGGGTTGATATGCCCCTTTTTCTCCTGAAAATTGCTGAAATTTTCGTTTCCGTTCTCTTATAACGCGATTATGCAAGCGTGTGCATCATCTGTGTTCCTATGGACACATTTCCCATTTATCTAGCTATTGCTTTGTCATAAATCAGGGTGTTGATTTTCCTATTTGAATAATATTGTATTTGTTTCATATAAGAATCTCTTGTATATGTTATTTGGTTATGAGTTTGCTCATTGCTAAAGGTCATAAGGTGATCTATTATTGCTTACATCAATGTCACTTTGTACTGTAAGTATTTGTTTTCATTTTCAGTCATACTATATCTCCATATTTTTATGTTCTGTTTATTGGTATGTGAAAAAAAACATAAATCAAATATGAGTTATCATGTGTATATCTATTCACCTAATATATATTCAAAATTGTTAGATTTTGAAACCAGTGAAAGTAGACCATTCACTACCAAACATATATGTTCCTGTTCCTTGAGTTTTGATAAACACTTTATCCTTGGCTACCAGTTGTAGTACAAGACTATTCGTAGCTGACATCTGCTCGGGTATGGCGCCAGCTTCGGCATGGTTGCCTACAATTACTTTTCCATTGTGGGTAATTTCTGTAACGAAGTCAGTGCCTTTATTAGCTAGTATTGTCCAGGAAAAGTAATATAGACCTTCATAAGGGGCAACAAAGTGTCCATTGGAAGGATCATATCCACTGCCAGTATTAGTGACAACTACATCAAAGACCACTACTCCTTTTACATTTTGTTGTGATTTGGAACTCTTAGCTAGAAATCCAACCATTTTGTTATTGTCTGAAAAATAAAGTGAAATAGTTGTTTTCAAATGTTTACAACAAAGAGTTTGTTTTTAATTTAATAATTATGGTCATTGTACTTAGTAGTTATGATAACTAATGTCATTGTCTTGTCATTTTATCTTATTTGGGAAAAGAGGGAGAAACTATGGATGAACATTTTACAGGTGTTGATATTGCATTGTGTTCGAAATATATTTACTTACTAATGTCCTTTGATCCACAGTCACATCTGCCGTCAGAACTCTCAACCAACTTTAGTTGATATTGGATACTTTTCCAAAGGTTGGCATTTTTAGAACATTGTTTGTGTGCAATGACCGATGCAAAAAGGCCTATCCATGCAATTATTTTGAGTAGACTGAAAACAATAAAAGACAACTTTATTTTACGTTAAACATTTACGTTAAAAATGAGTTGGCTCTGTATTCATGATATAAACAAGTTTCTAATAAAGTAACCAAATTCGATGTGTTATACTAATAACTACTAAACTTGAGAAAAAAGTTTTATGAACAATTTTAATTTGTTTATAAAAAAAAAAAGATGTGGTATGACTGCCAATGAGACAACTGTCCACAAGAGACAAAAATGACACAGAAATTAACAGCTATAGGTCACCGTACGGTCTTCAACAATGAGCCAAGCCCATACCACATAGTCAGCTATAAAAGGCCCCGATATGACAATGTAAAACAATTCAAACGAGAAAACTAACGGCCTTATTTATATATAAAATGAACGAAAAAAATATGTACACATCAACAAACGACAACCACTGAATTACAGGCTTCTGACTTGGGACAGGCACATACAAAAAAAATGTGGCAGGGTTAAACATGGCTGGATCCCAGTCCTCCCCTAACCTGGGACAGTGATAACAGTACAACCAACATAAGAACATGTTTAAGCCTTGGAAATATTTCATCTGCTATATAGTATTTTTAGCAAATTTTTTGTTTCAATTTGGTTGGTCAAATAAGAAAATGAAACAGTTTTAAAACTTTACCTTTCAATTATGAGGACGCAGAAATACAGTGGAGATCACTTCTAACCTCTCATTAGAACTGTCAGAATATTCTGTCATAGAACTGTTCTAACCTGTCCTAGAACAGTTCTACCTAGAACAGTAGAACTACCCTAGAACTGTTCTAAGTAGAACTGTCAGAATCAGTTCTAGGTAGAACTGACTAAATCAGTTCTATGTAGAACTGTCAGGATCAGTTCTAGGGTAGAACTGTCTAAATCAGTTCTAGGTAGAACTGTCCAAATCACTTCTAACCGTAGAACTGTCAGCAGAACTGACTAAATCAGTCATGACTGTAGAACAGTTCTAAATGACGTCACTGCAATAAGGGCACTTTAGAATTTAGAAGAAATAAATCACTTCCAATTACTTTGCTATATATTAAAAAGCAGATTTTCTATATTTTTTACTGATCAAACGACTTTTATTACGTTACATGTAAAAATATCGAAGTGAATAGATGGTTACCCAACTCATCGGAGAAATATTTTTATAAGATTGCATACGGAAACATCATTGTTTACGTTTCTTCGTTGACTTCCCCGTTTTTAACAGTCTCTTCATAAATAAAACTCTGCATTTAATTCATGGAATTTTATTCGTAATTTACCTTGTTTGCCTTGGATTTACATTCATTTAAGATTCTGTTTTGACAAATGTTCAAACGAAAATTGTACAGTGGATGAATTATGGGATATTAATGAAAAAGTGTTGTACAACGTAAAAAAAAATATATATATACATTTGCACCATCTCGTCAATTTAGCCAGACTTATCCATAACGATTATAAATGATATCTGGGAGTCTGCAACTCAGAAAAATATACTGGATCAGAACATGAATGAAACATTTGCCCCTGGAAGTTCGGCTACAAACAAAATCATGCATGTTTCTTTGCCTTCTTCAAATTATATTATTAACAGTATACTACATTGTATTCCAAGAAGAGAACTTCCCATACATGTACTTTTTATTTTATTTTTAAAATAAAGTATATGAATCAGTCATGTGAGTGTTGGATGATGCCATTAAATAGTTTTGTTTAAAAAAAACCCGTCACAAACTACTGACTTAAACCATGTAAACATGTTCAAAAGTCACCCTAGCATGTTTAATGACGGTTCATTATTATGGATACAGAGAGGAAATAATGGCACGCTAAATTTTTAGATATGGTATAAATACACCTTGTCGCTATTTGTCTGCCATTACTGGATATCACACAGGTTCCCGTAAAATTTTGACGTCATAAAACAAAATATGGAAAAGTCATTGTTGTATGCTTCAAAGTTCAAGAGGCCGGGTCAGCCAGGATTAGCGATAAGGTGTATTGTGTCATTTTTATCATACGATCCGTCCTCACATAGAAATAATATTGGTTTACCATGTTTACAATGAGGCCATATACATGTATATTTACATGATAAGTGTAAATAAGTTCAGTTTTGGTTGATGCGGTCAAATAATTTTGTTAAAACAACTCTCACTCAGTCTGATATATCGAAACCACTGAAATTTGTTTACAATTCAATATTTTGAATAAAAAGAGGACTTGTTGGTATTCTAAATTGATGTGGAAATTTTTTTGTAGCCAATGTGTTCCAATATTCATTGATATTGCTGTCATTTGAATTGTACAATCCATCGTAATATGTATTACTATAAGTGATTTAGTATGTGGCTATATATATATTAAGATTTACATAACAAAGTGTAATTATGGTCAGTTTTGGTTGATGCTGTCACATTTGGTCAGTTTTGGTTGATGCTGTCAAATATTGTCAGTTTTGGTTGATGCGGACAAATAATTTTGTTATATTCATGAGTCAGTCTGAGATATCAAAACTACGGAAATTAGTTTACGATTCAAAATTTTGATGAAAAAGAGGACATGCTGGCACTATAAACTGATGTGAGCATAATTTTATTTTCCAATATTGCTTTCATTTATATTAAACAATCCATCCTGATATAAAAATATACGTGATTTACTTTGCGGCTATTAAGATTGACATCATATACATAATAAAGTGCAAATATGGTCAGTTTTGGTTGATGCGGACAAATTATTTTGTTATACCAGTCAGTCTGAGGTATGAAAACTACTGATATTTGTTTATGATGCAATATTTTGAATAAAAAGAGGACATGCTGGCATTCTAAATTGATGCAAATGAAATTAGGTAGCATTGTGTTCCAATATTTCTATCATTTGTATTTTCATGATTTTACAATCCATCCTTACATAAAAATATTACAGATTTACTATGCGACTATAAGAGTTACATAAAAAAAGAGCAAATATGGTCAGTTTTGGTTGATGCGGTCAAATATGGTCAGTTTTGGTTGATGCGGTCAAATATGGTCAGTTTTGGTTGATGCTGTCAAGTATGGTCAGTTTTGATTGATGCAGAAAAATAATTTTGTTACATGATTACATGTTACTGTCAGTCTGAGGTATGAAAACTACTGATATTTGTTTCTGATGCGATATTTTGAATAAAAATAGGAAATGCTTGCACTCTCAATTGATGCGAGAAAACAAATTGTGGTCATTGATTTCCAATATTGTAATTATTTATATACTACAGTCCCTCTTGACCTAAAATTATAACTGAACTACTGTGCAGCTATTTAGATTTACATAAAAAAAAAAGCAAATATGGTAAGTTTTGGTTGAAACGGTCAAAAGATTTTATTATACGACTCAGTCTGAAGTATGAAAACTACTGATATTTGTTTACGATTCAATATTTTGAATAAAAAGAGGACATGCTCATTGGCAGATCAAGGGGGGGGGGGGGGTCAGGAGTTGGAACCCCCTTTATTTTTTTACGATCAATGCATTTGAATGGGAACATATAGTTGGAACTCATATTGGAGGTATGAAAACTACTCGTAAACAAATATTACATTTGGTTAATGAGGTCAGATAATTTTGTTATGTGATAACGAGCCATCCTGACTCCCAGAATAACAAATGTAAAACAATTCAACGGCCTAATTTATGTACAAAAAATGAAAGAAAAACAAATATTTTATGTTGCACATCAACAAAAGAAAATAAATGAATTACGGGCTCCTGACTTGGAACAGGCACATGCATGCAGAATATGGCGGGGTTAAAATTGTTCTCTTGCCGATTATAAATCTGAAATAAAACCGGCAAAATAGCAAAACTTTATATAATATTAATCGCTTAGCCTATTTTGCCGAAGCTTTTATATTAAGACAAATATTTCTTAAAACTTATAAATCAATTCTAGCCGTAGAATTTATAAATCAATTTTAGCCGTAGAATTTATAAATTAATTGGATTATTCTGGCCGTAGAATTTATAAATCAATTCTAGCCGTAGAATTTGAAATCAATTCTAACCGTAGAACTGTTCTAGAAGTAGAACTGACCAAAGATTTGGTCAGTTCTAGCTAGAACTGTCTAAAACTGTTCTAGGGTAGAACTGTCAGGATCAGTTCTAGCTAGAACTGTCCAAATCAGTTCTAGGTAGAACTGACCAAATCAGTTCTAGCTAGAACAGTTCTAACCTAGAACTGACTAAAAGGTGTCAGGCTGACAGTTCTACATACTGTTCTAGAACAGTTCTCCTGACAGATTCTGACAGAATTTATGAGAGGTTAGAACTGATCTCCACTGTAAGTCTAACTCAAATCGAGTTCTACCGAAATAACTGTCTACACTCTCAGGGATAAAAATAATACAGTCATGACATTATGATTATATTGAATAATTTAAGGAAAAGGAAAATGTTAACTGCCAAACTCTATACCTAACAATTGTATGAAATAATTTAAAGGAATATGAAATATTCGTAAATAACATGATTAAAGGGAAACAACGTACATCTCTATGCTGTGATGTTTCACTATTGTTTCAGGTAAGGGTGAAGACTGGTACCTTTAACGTAGTAAATCCCGCTGCAATTGTATGCACCGGTTCTAATCCAGGAACTTGATGTTCAGTGTTTGTCGTTTGATGATGTGGGTCATTATTGTTTCTTGGTTTTTAAATAGATATACCGTTGGTGTTCCGGTTTTAATGGTTTTACACTAGTGATTTTTGGAGCCCTGTATAGCTTGCTGTTATGTGTGAGCCAAAGCTCCGTGGCGAAGATCGTACTTTGACCTATCATGGTTTACTTTTACAAATTTTACTTGGATGGAAAGTTGTCTCCTTGGCACTCATACCACATTTTCTTATATTTATTGCTGACCACTAACATTCATTGTTTCCATTATTTCTAAAATTTATTCTTACCTCATGGTTTTTTTCAGGTGTTGTTGAACTGTTGAAGTGTCAGTGCAGGTTATAAAATTGTATTGTTCATTCTTACATTTTCTGGTAATTTTATATGGTGCCATGTAATATGAAACCTCTGCAGAGACACGCAAGTTTCCCATTATTGATATTCCATACTTCTGTCTAACCTTTGGGTGCCCTTCTTGGAATTTTCATAGTTTTGTTATTGTTGGTTTTTTTTAAACTGTGTGTTTCAAAGTACACATTAAGATAGTTTTTATTAATAATTATAGCATGAGAAAGATAAAATTCATGCAACTAATCATGCTGAAGATTTTTTTAAAATATAATTTTTAAGATAAATGTGTCTATGGCTAAAATACAAAAAAAAGAAGATGTGGTATGAGTGCAAGTCGCAATGTATTATTCATAAGAGAAAAGATTAAAGTTATATCAACTGTTGGTTATATATAGAGATATCTTTAGTAACTTCTTCTTCTCAAAGCTGTAGGTCCCTGCAGTAGTGGAGGGTGCATTAAGTTTTACCCTGGACCGTCTGTACGTACGTCCGTCCCTACGTTCGTATGTCCCATGGTTGGTTTCTGTTATCTAACTTAAGTTTGCCTCAACCAACTGTTATGAAATTATTATACACAATGCTTATTTCCACAAAACACATATCAAATTTGAATTTTGGCGGCATCACTATAACCGTTCAAGGGCTATGCACCTTTTTTACATAGAAAAAATTCCTTCTTCTAAAAGCTGTATAGGCCCATACAGTAGCGGAGGGAGCATTAAGTTTTACCCTTGTCTGTCTGTACGTACGTCCATCTGTATCTCCCCATTGTTGGTTTCCATTCTGTAACTAAGATTACTTCAATCAAATGGCATCATATACTTTTACACAATGCTGATTACTTCTTTCCAAAGATCAAGATTGGATTTTGGAGGCATCACTATAACCGTTCAAGAGCTATGCTTCTTTTTAAATGAAAAAACAATCATGTTTTTTTTTATTTCCATTCTCTAACATTAGTTTGCCTCAACCAAATGTTATGAAACTTTATATACAATGCTTATCATCACATTCATTCAGATTAAGTTTGAAATTGAGGGGTGGTGTCACTTTTACTGTTCTTAAGTTATATCAGGAACATATATATTACCGTTAGGTATACTGTTCCCAGGTTATATAAACTTAATAAAAAGTACACATTATTTTTTGTTTGTTCTCTAACTTGAGTTTGCTTCAACCAAATGGTATGACACTTTAAAATATACACAATGCTGGTTGATTACCATATAATACAGAAAAGTTTGAAATTGGTTGGAATCACTTCAACTGTTCTTGAGTTATGTCCCTTTATAAACATACGAATTGCATAATTTTTCGTTTCTACCCTCTAACTTTAGTTTGAAACTTATACACAATGATTATTATACCACAAAATACAGACCAAGTTTGAATTTTGGTGGTGTCATTTATACTGTTCTAAAGTTATGATTGTTTACAAATGGGAAAATGCTGAATATTTCGTTTCTGTTCTCTAACTCAAGTTAGACTCAACAAAATTTTATAAGACTCATACAATACCTGTTACCACAGGCCCAAAATCAAATACAAATTTGGGAAGCGCCACTTTTATCGTTCTTTATTTATGTTCCTTTATAGTTATATTTGATATCAAGTGGGGACATCATCTGTGTACTATGGACTTACACCCCATTTATTTTGAGAAAGTAATCATCGTGAGCTTCTCGTTAGCGATAAAAAAGAAGCAAGCATTTTCTTTCACCCCACGTTCGTCTGCATATATGATATGCTCGCGATATAACTTGACATTGTGCACAGACTCAAAAAAGGTGTTCAAAGTTAAACATTAAATAATTTTTAACCAGAACTTAAACTTTTTTACAGTGTTTTTTTTTTAAATTTATCCGACCTTTCCAATTTGGCCCGAGAATTAGTTCTACTTCAAATCTCCAAGGCAAAAGTTCCACAGTCGACATTACTGATCGCAAGTCTCGTCATTCTAAATTTACTACTGCGCGGGAAAGTATACTATAGCAAAGAAACGGGACAGAACCGCAACTGTGACGTGAACACTGCAGCTCAAAACGTTCCTACTCCTTTGACGGACATACAACAACATGAACAAGAGGAGTTTTACTGGCAGAATGTCCAGGATTTGTTCCTGCTGGAAAGGCATGTTGTTGTGAATATTATTTATCTATGGTGTTACTGTTGTCTCATGTATCTGATAAGAAATTTAAAAACTTTTATATTTTGTTAATATAAGAATTTTCTAAGTACTCTGATACTCGTAATTTTATAACCTGTAAAGTTTGGGAAAAAAGATAGAAAAAGGTAATAGAAAAAAGAAAAAAAATAATTGTAATCCCGTCCGTACGTTTGTAACGTTAAAATAACGTCAAATACCGCGAACGTCACATCTATTGTCCCCCGTATCTACATAGTTACGCCAAAAGATCGTGCATAAAGCCGCTCCAAATTCTCACTGCTAAATATATCTTCTAAACCTTGAAAATGTTGCAAAAACTCGCAGATTTCTGGACCTATAAAGATTGGGAAGTTTTGCAAGTAAGTATATATAAAAAATTTAAAAAAAAACATTTTCTATTCACATATTACTTAAATTTGATTTGCAGACCTGTTTACGTGATGTCCGCCCCGAACACCTTCCAATTATAGCTTTAACAAAGCATCGCTAGTTTGACCGGCCTTTTTTTTTATAGTTGGTCACCCAAAACAAATTATAGTTTCCTTATAAGAATAAATCTAAACAGTTTTTGTTTTCGTTTCCCAAAGGAGCGCGGTGTATGATGATGAATGACTGCTTTACGTCCAGTGGCAAATCAAATGCATGTTTTAATTTAATATGAATATTAACTATTGACAGCACACAAAGTAACAGTCCACATGAAGACATGTCATCTTGCCCGGACACATTATTCTAACTTCTAACCGAGCTGGACATGCTACCATACTATAATAAAGCTACATCATTATGTATATCAATAACAATCATTCTTTTTATATATCATCTATTTATGTCTATTTTCAGAACAAAGAAAAGAGACCAATATTTGGTCCGTTACGAAAAGTCCAAGATTCCTCTTCTGACAAACCAACACCGGTAGAATGGCTGAAAGGGACTGTAAAACATCAAGATTCAGTTAGATTCGCCGCTGGGTCGGGAGAGCCTGTGAATAACATCCACAAAGTTTTGGTAAGGATCTTCTTTGTAAAATCAATAATTCAGATAGTACATCGAATATGTATTTTTGGGTGTACAAATATCTCTGTCCCAACTTGATAAGATTCGAAGCAAGTATAAAATGTCACTTCTATTGCTGTTCTTTACCCTAAACTCAAAATTAGGCTCTCACCAAAGGGTGCATCTCCAAATGTTTTAAATTGATCACCAAGGGGTGCATCTCCAAATGTTATAAATTGATTGCCAATAACCACAAAGTATCCACTATAAACCAGATACAAAGACTTGAAACATCTATATATATATGGTCACAAAAAAGGCAATGGACAAAAGTGCTATTGCAACAGAGGTCTCAGGAGCAGCTAAAACCTTCACTTTTCAAAATTTAACTATGATCGGCTTTCATTTCATTAACCTTTTTGATAAAATGATATGTTTTATCTTTGCAGGATGCTGATTTCAAAAAACACCCCAATACTTCCCATGTTCAACAATCAACTATCAACGAGGTAAGTAAAACTAAGTCTACTATATGGAAATAAAATTGTGAAGAACCATTATTTAAACTTTTAACCTCGTGTTTCACCTTTTTATACACCACCTAAAGGTGACAACTCGGGATCTACAGGAACCCCGGAACTTTTGGCCAACAATGTGTGCTCCTGATTTTTAACGAACTTTTTCCTGATGGGTCCTCGACTTCATTGTGACAATTTTTCACATACATTAAAACGAACATTTAGTTTGTGCCATCGATTCAAAATATGCAGTCTACAACATCAATCTTCTTACTATTATAAATAGCATTTTTGTTTTGTTTCAGACTTGTGACAATGTTGCACCAGGATTCTTTAATATACAAAATTGGAGAGAAACTTTTGAAAGGAAAATGCAGGTATTAATTTAGACACAACTGTTATTTTCTTTAAATTAAAAACTAGATTAAAAGTAGACTGCATGAATATAAAAAGATGTGATAAGATTGCCAATGAGACAACGCTCAACAAGAGACCAACTGACACAGAAATTAATAACTTACTTTAGGTCACCGTACGGCCTTCAAAATTAAGCAAAGTCCGACCTAATTTATAATTTTGAACTTCGAATTATGTTTTTTCTTTGCTGCTTTGAGGATCTGGCATTGGAGTACCTTCATTTCTTTATTCTCTAATTTTGAATTATTCGCTCTACTCTTGATGTATTTTGCTCATTAATCTCTATCCTTTATAATTTAAAAGATTGCATCTATATACATGTAAAAAAAAAAGCCACAATGACTTGAAAAAAGTCAAACAACAGTTCAGAAAATGATATCAGACAAAACAAACCCCAATCGAAAAGCGTTTGAAGTCAGGTTCTCCGGTATTGATCCAATAATGAGTGACATCTTTTATTTCAGATACCAATGCATACTGGTTGCTGCACTTCATACACCGACTATTCAGACCATCTTGCTTCTCACTGCAAAGATGTCTCCATGGAGGACGACCTATCAAACCAAGAGGACCTTTACTGGAAAGAAGAATCATATTATCGGTCTGTACAGGAAATCAGAGAACATAACCGGAAGTCCGATATATCGAAGCTAAATCTCGCTTCAGGAATAGATAGCGATATAGCAGATATTGCTGCTCAGCTGATGCAAGGAGATTCTGTTCTTGATGTCGTAGACAAAATGGCTGCCAAAGACGACTGGAAAAGCAAAATCAGTTTCAGTAAAACTGATTTTCAAAGTCAGCCTGCTAGAACAAGAACCTTGAAATTAAACGACTGTTTTGAGGTTGTCGTCAACCTTATCGAGAAGACCCATCCGATGCTTCATAAGAAACCGATTTCCAACACCAAGACGCCATGTCATACGCCATTTTTACCAGTTCATCGACAAAACGCATTTAATCAGATTCCGATTTCTACCACCTCGCTACTTCAAAGGTCAAATGTCAAACTGAACTTCTTGTCAACAAAGCAGAAAGCAGATCCATCCACTCCACTTGTTCGGTCGAAATCAGACTGTGAGGTGAATTTCAGCAACATCTGGGACAGTATGCATCAACGTTTTGTCGTTTGCTCTGCTTATGAAAATAGAAGATTAACAAGGGAAGAACCAGTATTTACCTCCACGTCATTGGCATCTGTACCAACAGCGGTAGTAACTGAAAACCGCAAAAGAAAGGCTTCAACAACATGCAATAATCAACCAGCTGCAAAACGTAATAAAAAATCTCAAGCAGCATCTCGAATGAAGCAGGCTGAATCAACATCATGTAATAATGACCTTTTTGCTACACCACTGTTTATTCCATCCAAGCGTGACCAGACTCCTTGTTTTTCATCTTCAAAGAAAGCGTCAGCTAACTACAGACATCAATGATCGAACACAAATGACTTTTATATATGACAATTCTAAGCTTAACTGTGATAAATTAATTTGGCAATACGGGTTGTTTTATAACATCTATTTTTGTATTTTTGTCTTCTATTTTTTTAACATTTACTAAAGCTTTTATAATGTTTTCACTAAGATTTTTGGATAAAGGTAAGTATATAAAATTTATAGTCATTGATCATAATACAAATTCAAATTATAAGGTCTTTATTTAATTTGGCTGCGAATTTCATACAATATATATTATTTTTGTATACATGTATATGCATGAGGGTACGAGTACGTGGTTGTTTGAATGGATGCATGGTTTGTGTGTGTGTGTCTATGTGTGTGTCTGTGTTATGTGTGTGTGTGTGTGGTTGTATGAAGATGTATACATTTGATTTTTATTTGTGTTCGCATGTGAACACTTGAATTATTTATGAATGATTTGTAAAACTGAATCATGTTCTATGATTATTTTTTTTTTGACTTTGAGGGTCGGGATGGGGTCTTCATTTCTGATTTCTTTTATTTGTTTAAGCTATTTTCTTTATTCTTATCTTTTTTGCCATTTATTCTATAATCTTTATGTTTCAGCCCACCATCTGTATTCTTATTCTTAATTCTTTTTTTTTTTTTGCTTTTTAAGTCTTTTCTTTATATGTTTTGGCCTTTGTTCTGCATTTTTTGGTCTCATATATTTTATGAACCCAACCAGACCCTCGTGTAAGCATTGTGTTGATTGTATGTTGTATAAATGTGATTGTATAAAATATTTTTTTTTGAAATTTTCGATGTTGTTGACATTTTTCCTTAGGCCAATAATTTTATATAGAAATAAGAAGATGTGATATGATTGTTAAAAGAGACAATCATCCCCAAGAGACCAAATGACACAGTAGTTAAAAGAAACTATAAATCACTGTATGACCTCCAACAATGAGCAAAACCTATTCTGCATAGACAACTTTAAAAGTCCCCGAAATGACAAATAAAAAGAATTCAAACGAGAAAAGAAACTCTCGACCTAATTTATTAACAAAATGATGAACGAAAAAAACATATATGATTCACAAATACAAACAAAATCACTTAATAACATATTGCTACGTGTTTTGTTAATCTACATTGGCAATAGGTATATATACACGGGAAGGATTGAGATTTCACAAAACATGTTTAACCCCGCTGCATTTTTGCGCTTGTTCCAAGTCGGGAGCATCTGGCCTTTGTTAGTATTGTATGTTTTTTTTTAATTCTAGTTCATTTATTTTTCGGGAGTTTAGTGTGAGGTACATTTTCACGGAATTAGTACATAGTCTTATTTTAACGCCAGCTGAGGCCCACCTTCGGGTGTCGGATTTTCTCGCTACGTTGAAGACCCATGCATTGGTAGCCTTCGGCTGGTTGTCCACTCTTTGATCGGGTTTTTGTTTCTTTGACATATAACCATTTTCCGTTCTCAATTTTATTTTAAATCATATAAGTCCTGGAATTTAACAAAATTCTTGGACATGCTTTTGAACTAGCTGTCAATTGTCAGTCAGCCTAGTCTCGTTATCGAGAAAGAGGTGCTATTTCTGTTAAAAAAATCGTCAAAAGCAATGCACTTGATTTTTTTTAAATTTTAGTTCGTTTATAAAAAAAAAATCAAATATATATTTTATTGTCAATTAAAGACGCCCATTACAGGCAGAATAATCACAAGTTAAATTTGGTACAATGATTACAAAATGATTACAATTATTTGAATACAATTAAATCAATGATTACAACGAAAAGACAAGAAAGACACACTAATGTGTATTCATAAAATGTATCATGTTTCAGCTTGACAAATACAGTGATCCTAAAAAAAAATTAATATAGGAAACTAAATTTAAATATTCTGGTTTTTCCCCTGGTGCTTTCATGATCCTACATTTAAAATGAGAAGCTTTATAAATATCTAAATTTCTAAATTATGCCTCTGTCTTTTTACAGTAAAATATATAAAATCACTAAGTTTCTAATAGTTGTTTTCGAGCAACATTTAGATTATTAATTAAATTGCTTACTTGATTAAAAATGTGACTATCTTCATTGGACATTAGCCAAATAAATTGTGATTGATAGTCTAAATTGTGAAAGTTTTTGTAACTTTTAACTATGTTGGAAATAATGGAAACTCTCTCACTTTCCAAAGATGAACATTTAAGTAAAAAATGGAGTTCATCTTCCACTTCTTTTTTTACAAAGATTACAAATTCTATCCATTGCCTGATATCCCCTGTATCTGCCTCTCTCTATTTCTAAATCATGATTACTAATTCTGAATTTTGTCATCTGAATTCTCAGATTCCTATTACCTATAGCCAAATAAGGTTCAAAATATATATTTCTCTTAAAAAGTCTGTATGTTCTAAGTTTATTTCCAAATGACATTTTTTTTCTGTCATCGTTTAAAGATGAATACCACAACTTATTATACTTTAATTTAAGTTTGTTTAAAATAAATCTTTTCAAGTTTGATTTTATATGTTTAGATGTTTTAAAGTATGACGTTCATTCTCACTGAACTAGCAGTCTAGTACACATTCTTTGTTAAGGGGACAGCTGAAGTCCACCTCCGGATGCTGGATTTTCTCGCTGTGTTGAAGACCCATATAGTTGGCCTTCGTCTGCGATTGTTTACTCTTTCGTCGGGTTGTCCACAGGCACTTGTATCAGAAAAAATTCTTATATACCTTATTATAACAAGGTATCTAGGAAAAAAAATTCTGAGACAAGTGCCTTTGGGGTTGTCTCTTAAACACATTCCCCATTTCCATTATCTGTCTAATTTAGAGACTACATTCAAATATATGATTGCTAATAAGAAAACTCTACACCAGACCGTAACATAGACCAATAACAATCTATAGTATAGGTCACATAGTACGGCATTCAACAATCATATGATCCAAACTAATACCACATACTCACAATTGAGATTAAATCATAGATGGTTTGGTGTAATATAAGAAGGCCAGCCATGTAACGCATTTCAGATCCCATAAAATGATAAAGAAAACTTGAGTGAAAGGCTTTAGAATTTTAAAGGACCCGAAACGAACAAAATAATAACAAAAAAAAACAATTTGAAATATGATATACAGAACTAACGGCAACCACTGAATTACAGGTTTCTGTAAAGTGATATGCTCATATATATGTACAGACTGATGCAGGGACCAAAACATGATTGCTGCCATCAAACGTTCCCCGTGGTATTGGACAGTAGTATATAAGTACAACATTCAAATAACTTAAAGAATCAGTTGAAACGGGTTTCGCCCAAGAGATCGATACAACGAGCAACCCCACTAAAAAAAACTAACAAAAAAAAAACACACATCACAAAAACATGTGGTACATATTCTGAGAGTACAGACTCACAGTTACAAAATGCTAGATGAATACCAATAACAACAGTAATCTAATAAAACAAAAATGCATAGATTACGTTCTGACATTGAAATTCAAAACACCACTACAGACACGTGACATAGCGAACAAGTTTTGGGTATGTACACACTATGTGTTTCATACTATAAGATTGTGTGGAAAGAACATAACCATTCAAGATGGAAACATTAAAAATATTGAAAGGAAAAAAAATATTGTCGTAAAAAGTAACTAGTTTTACAGTGTGTTACTTTTGAATCTAATGGTCATTGGTTTAATTAAATTTCCAAACCAGTTAATTTAAAATATGTTTAATTAACAATGGAATTCTTCATTTGAATGTTGTCGTTCTACTAATTGTTTAGACTTGTTACTTCCTAAATTCTCCCTTCTAATTTGATATTTGAAAACTTCGTTAGTGGACACATTAAATAATTAATGTTCATATATGGTCCGGTGAAATTCAAAAAAGGAAAACCACTTTATATCGTATTTCAGCTAGCTCTTATTTATTTAATAATAATAATGCAATGAATAATACATTTATCTAATGGAATGTAGAGGTTTGTGCAATATTGCCAAAAAAAATCCACCAACAAAACAGCAATAATTCGTACTTCACATGCTTCGTGTATTGCTGGAACTTGCTTGTGAAACGCAAATCCCTTTACATCAAGTGGATTTATCGATGGATATGCATCAACTCTAATGGGGAGAGCCTCTTCTGGTTCATAGTTATTATCTGAAGTCAGTTTTTACCCAACATATTTAGCATAACAATATTTGCTGCAGTTAACGCGCCATATTTTGGTTCAATATTTGAGGGCATGCATTTTGTAGCCGGACACACGAACACTGTGATCAGAGGAATATATCTTTAAGTTGTATCTCTGACCCTTGGCTACATTTTTTTAATCCTAAAAGAAAGGCAATAATTTCACTAAAAAGGTAGAGTCGTGTGCACCTGTTAGTCAAATGCGTTTTGTTTAAATAAACTTTTTCACTTTTTTGGTCTTTTGGAAAATGTTGTTTGTGCTGTTTTTATACCCTTCTACAATGAAATTTGTTTTACATGCACACGAATAAAAATTGCGGGTTTTATCCAACGCAATCATAGGTTTGAACCTAGTTTTCAATTTAGACTCTTATATATAATATATATATATAATGATTTGTTCTTTTATTGTTTCTTATAAGGGAGCTACTATTTGATTTTTAGGGGGGGGGGGCTAGGATGAAATTTGAAAAAATAGGCAGGACAGGAGTTTTGATTAAAAAAAGGCAGGATGAGACACTTGCAAAATGACCAAGACATTAACAACTATAGGTCACCGTTCGGCCTTCAACAATGAGCAAAGCCCATATCGCATAGTCGGTTAATTATATAAGCCCCCGATATGACTATGTAAAACAATTCAAACGAGAAAACTTTATATGTTGATATGTCATCTATGCCCTCAACCCGTTGGGATAAAAAATGTGCATGTACTCAATAAACTTAAAACTATATGCCAACGCTAAACTTTTGTACACCAAACGTGCATTTCGTCTATACAAAAGTTACAAACGTAAAAATCATACAAAGCTGGGAAGCAAGAAGTTTTGCCGAATACATCTTAAAAGTTTGTTAATTAGAAAAAACCTTTAAGTTTGCCAAAGCTGCACTAAGTATAGGAGTCATGCGCGTAAGCATGGTCAAGGAAATACTTAAACATAATTCCATTGTCTAAAGTGCACAAATAAAATCTAGAGTATGTATTATAGCGAAATCACATTTTAAGGATGTCTTGTTCGGAATCCTCTTTTACATGTATAATTATATGTTATGATATCTATAAAAGTCTTATAAAATAATTATATATTGAGTACTTAAACTTGTCAATGATTTTTTAGCTATGAAAAATCAAGAGAACATTTTCCCACAAAAATGTCAAAGGCCGTGTAATATCTCATATTGAAAACAAGCACATATGATCACATATTGACCTATATATTTTAAATTTTGGTTCGACATAAGACATAAGACATAAAGCTTTATTTAGAGTCGGTATAAGCAGAGACATATAATACATGTATTTGTATTATATGTCTCTGGTATAAGCAAGCAATTACAAACATAAGCTCTGAAGTGCTTTTAAAACCGACATAACAAATAAAACAAAACATACATATCGAGTCATGCACATATATTAAACATTAAACATATAAAGCAAGAGTTCAATCGGTATATAAACATGCAGCACAAAAGTTCTTTAAGCATCTTACCGTGCAAGATTAACACATACTGATACATGCAATTATGAGATAAAAATACAAAGCACAAATGAAATGGTTTGCACATAAAAAGCATATTAAAAGCACATAAAGTTTCTAAAATTAGCACAAAAGCAGCAGAAGCACTATAGTAAAGATAACAAAATAAATTTGCCATGCTAAAAATAAAGCAACAAACCAAAAATTAATAAGCAGATATTAACTGGTTTTGCAGGCAAAGCATTGACATGAGCTGCCAGACCAAGAATTTATCAAGTTCTTGAATTGATTTAAAGATGATTGCTTACGAAGCTCATCTGGCAGCTCGTTCCAAAGCCTAGCAACCGCATACCTGAAAGATTGTAGGCCATATGCAGTTGTTCTTACATGTGGTAGATCTGCTGTATTCTGGTATCTGAAAGAGTAAGTGTTTTCCTTTAAGTGAATCAAATCATGGAGATATACAGGAGGGGGGGCAAGGGGTTTAACTTTTATGCTGTTATGGGGCAATTTAATTCTTTGTTATCTGTTATTTTGAAAATACATTTGCTGTTAGCTGTTATTGTCTTATTCTTTGTTAGCTGTTATTGGGCTTTTAGTTTTTTTGTTATCTGTTATTGTGATAATGTATTTGTTGTTAACTGTTATTGAAAAATGGAATGTTAGCATTTTTTTTGTACAGTCAATATTCGGAATAAATTGAAGATCATTGGACATTGGGGTCTACATGTACCACTACTAATATGTTGTCCCGTATTCAGAGAAGGATTCCATTGTACCCATCTCAGAAGTGAGGTCCAGGACAATTCAAGTATATCTTATGATTATCCTTTGTAATAAATTCCATTTTTTTTATGAATGTGTATTTAGAATTATCTTAATTGTTTGTATGAGAATAATGAGAATAACATATTAGATTAAAACAATTCTTAATATGACAAAAAGGAAAAACATACAGGAAAATCTTTATTTATAATTTTGAAAACTTCAATCGCCAAAGATCAAGTTCCTTTATAAATTATCCCTCATCAATATATACTACTGTTAGTAAAAGCTTGTTATTTTGAAACTGACTTACCAAGATTTAGAAACAAAGGACCAACCAAGGACATACTTTCAATGCGAAATAAATGTACTTGTCACTGATCGAGACATCAAGTTCATTTCAGTGATTTGCGCTTAAGGGCATACGATACAGTTTTGAACCTGTATTTACAAGTTGATGAAAATTTGCATATAGGCTATTTTTTACCTGATTAAATCAAATATGTAATAAAAAATATACCTTCATGTGTTACTTTTTGAGTAAAATGAGGTCGAAATTTTGTATATTTGCTCAAAATTCAACTTTGTGTCCGTATTTTCTTTTTCGAAAGAACAACATAACTTTTTTGTTTTAAAAGATAAACACAAATTTTTTTTGTTAAATAATCGGTAATTTCTGTATTTTATAAGCATCATTAAAAATTATGCATTTTTTTATTCAGAAATAACTCATATTTATCAAATGTTCATGAATAGAGGAAAAAACGTTATTTTTTGCTGCATGTTTATCAAAATTAAAAAAATTGCGCTATTTACAGTTTTATAAAATTTGGGTCACATAATCTCCTTGCAAAATGAAACAAATTGCCGTTTTAAAAAAAAGGGGTCCATGCACTCGTTTTCAAATTAAATCAGTTTGAATGAGAAAAATCAGTCGAAAAATGTATCTTTTCCCGATATGTCATAGTTTGACGTCGCGAAAATAACATTTTACGTTAGCAACGATATTACCTCCCCTGTAACTGTATCGTATGCCCTTAAACACAAAATATCGGTAATAGAACAGACTGACAAAGGGAGATAATAATTTCTTAGAAAAAACGAGGGAAAATCTAAACATGAGAATGGCTTTCTCTTTCAACGGATCACCTAACTTCTACTCTTTAGGCTTACGAAGGTATGCAGAACCCAGGTACCTGCTTAAGATTGACTATGCCGTGTCTTCCAGGGCAAAGTGTCGGGCGTACCACATATGCTCTTATGGTGACATATTCAACTCCCACAAAATATCAGAAGGTATATTATTCTTTATTAAATGATTATATTGATAAATTATATTTGGCTAAGTATTCAGTAAAGTGCTGTTTCAATGGGTGTCCCAGAAAAATGTATTTTTTTCATATTTTTAATTAATTTGAGTTTTAATGCAGGTAGCTAATCAATTCACTGCATGATGAAGAGATAATATAAACAGTCTCATATGAAAAGTTTATTGTTGAATAAAGTATTTTATAAATGAAGTGTTGAATTCCCTATTTTTTGCATGCTTATTTTGTGACATGGTCGAATGACCCCAAATCAAAATTCTTTTATTAACCTTTTAGTATGAATGGCAACTAGGTAAAAAGGATTTTCAGGTAAAACAATAGGGTTGGCAAGGTTAAGGACACTAAAACATGAAAAATCATCGAAAAATAAGGATTAAAAACAATTTTAAATGGTCATGTTGTTGGACTAACATTTTCTGTCTTCTTCTTATGTGAAAATGAAATATAAGTTATGTAACAATAGAGGGCAATTAAATGCACAAAATATCTTGAGGCTTGAGCTTATTAACTAAAATGTGATAATTCATCATGAAGTTACAGCAGAAAGTTTTATTTTTTTCAGGAATTGTCATTAAAGTTTACTCTTGAAAAATCTGTCCAACCGTTATGGGCGAAAATTTCAATTTTCATTTGCAAGTTGCCAACTCAGTTTAATTAAGTTTTTTTTAATGTTTATGACAACAAATTTTACGACAATCGCGATGTGCATACGGTATTGCTGTCAACTGTTCCTTTTTACTTGAGGTCAACGACATTGAAGGGGTGAACACTCTTTCTGTCCAACCAAGAGATGGAAGTTACATCCAACATTTGTCCAAAAAAATGTTACGTCCAACATCCAAGATATTCTCTAAAATGGCTACCACAAGTCACAGAATCAATTTCGCTTCTACTTTGACAATTACTTAACCTTAAATACTACCATATATAAATGAAAAATAAAGAGGTTTTAAACTGTTGACAGTCTAAATTTGACATAATTTTGAAAATTAGGACGTAACAAGAGTCCATTAATTTTCTGTTCGACGAACCGTAGGACAAAATCTTCTAATGTCGGACGTAACAGCTTTTTAAAAGTAAAAAGAACCTTGTTAACAACTAACTAGTCCACATAAACTAAAAAATAGTTCTCAGACCCTTCCTAGTCTCTTCTTAAGAGGTGCCCATTTTTAAATTCCCATTAGGATCAGTAAATTAATGAATTCTGTCCTATGTTCATGATGTTTGTCCGACAGGGAATATAATCTGTCCTATGTTTGTCCTACAGTTTTTTATGGTTTTGTTTTATCCATTTATTCAATAATGAACCATTTTACCTCTTGCTGAGGAACACCAGCTGTAGATATTAGTATAAACAGCATAGTTTTGATTTTGTTTTTGACTTTCAATGATGCAAATGGAACAAATTCTCATCCAAAAATGTCCCCGTTTGTCGGACATATTTTAAGATTTTTCCAACTTATAAGTTAGTTTTTGAAAAATTTAACAAAATGATATACTTTAATTGAAGATCCTATGAACTGTCAGAGAAAAATTGATAAATTTATTAACTAGGCCTTCATATAAAAGGAAAATATTCAATTTTTCAATGTCCTGTTACGTCCAACATAACCTCTGTCCAACATGCTATTTAGGTCTAATTTTATGTTTTCTGACTAAATAACTATCTTTTTACATGTAAAACCCTAAACTAGAATCATTCTCCTTTCAGAAAATCATGTTATTAAGATTGAAACAGCTACTTTTAAAATCATACATGTTGTCACACACTAACAACACTATACTGAATACTTAGCCATTTGTAAAGTACTATTGCTAATGTATGGAAGTAACCATATGGTCAGCTTACCTGTTCGGCCCGAGTCCGTTCGCCCTGATTTTATTTTTTAGTATATAGTGTTGCGTTGTGTGTATATAAGTGAATGTGTTGAAGTCAGTCTACAATTTGGCCGAATATTTACGATGTATCATGTTGTTTATAGCTAGCTGCTACTAGGACTAGGTTATAAGTTTTTGTACATTCACTGTTAAATTGAATTACTATTAGTAAATCAAATACCAAAAACACAGTCACACTGCTGTACATTGATCACTTGTCATCAGTGTTTAACTTTTTACCCATCCAAGCTGACTATTTTATTTACAATCAGTTGTATCAAAGATTTCAAATGATACCTTATCAGCAATCAAAATTCAATAAAGTAATTGTAAAATAAAGTAATTATAAAAATATAGATTCTTACACTGCAACAAGTGTATTACGATATTTCTCCACTCGAGACAGTTAAATTTTATTATTTTTAAAGCGTGAGGCTTGCCAAGCCTTTAAATAATAAAATTTAACTGCCAAGAGTGGAGAAATATCGTAATACATGAGTTATAGTGTCGGAAATCTGTTTCTCTAATGCTTTTTATCGTTCTTTTTCAAAGATTTTCAGAAAATTGTGCTCTTTATATTCGAAGTCATCAGGCAAGGTCGCCTTTTTTCATGACGTCACAATAGGAAAATTGAGAAGAAAACAAAACATTTTGACGTCATAATCAAATTTCGACTAATCATTTGCCGAGAACAGATTTTCACTAGCGAGGAGAAATATTTTTCTCACACCGGTCAGGAATGTGAAAATAGCACAAAAATTAGAGAAATATAGATTCTTACACTGCAACAAGTGTATTACGATATTTCTCCACTCGAGACAGTTAAATTTTATTATTTAAAGCGCGAGGCTTGCCGAGCCCTTTAAATAATAAAATTTAACTGTCGAGAGTGGAGAAATATCGTAATACACGAGTTATAGTGTCGGAATCTCTTTCTCTAATGCCTTTTATCGTTCTTTTTCAAAGATTTTCATAAAATTGTGCTCTTTATATACGACGTCATCAGGCAAGGTCGCCTTTTTTCATAACGTCACAATAGAAAAATTGAGAAGAAAACAAAACATTTTGACGTCATAATCAAATTTCGACTAATCATTTGCCGAGAACAGATTTTTCACTAGTGAGGAGAAATACTTTTCTCACACCGGTCAGGAAATGTGAAAATAGCACAAAAATTAGAGAATAAAGTGTAACAATGCAGCCAAGAATTTTATTTAATGAATATAAATTTGGCAATTATTCTGTATTTAACTTTTAATAGATATACATGCACATAAATTTCAATATATAAACATATATATATTTCATCAAGTTTATTAATGTAACATATACATATCATAAATGAATATAGGGCTATGAACCCAGGGCGAACGGACTATCAGGGCGAACAAAATCAGTGCGAACCAACCTAGGGCGAACATGTAATCAGGGCGAAAGATCCCGATACCTATATGTATGAATCTGTAAGGGGATAAAAAGGGGGTAACTGCATGAAATTTTAAAAAAGTTCCCTGAGCATGCTGAGAGATCATATATTTCCTCAGATCGAATTTTCTTATACACTGCCAAAAAATGAAGCCATTTTTAAAAGGGGGGGGGGATTAACTACATGTCCTCATTCAAAAAAAGGGGTGTTACAAGCCCCAAATCCCCTTAAAATTGGATTTGCTACTAACATGACTAATATAACTATGCTTTTTTTTAAATACAATAAAAAGTATAGGTTGCTGTGCTATATTTTAAGCTACAAGTGGTGCAAAATTGCCCGCATAGATTGTTAATTTTTAGCTCACCAGGGCCCAAACGGCTGAAGGTGAGCTTATGCCATCACTTGGCGTCCGTTGTGAGTTGTCGTCATAACCTATTACAAAAATTTTCTCCTCTGAAAGTACTGGGCCAAATACCTTCAAACTTTAAGTTAATGTCCTTTAATAGCTATCTTGTTTATAAATTGTATCCAAAGTTCTGATCCATCGACAAACATGGCTACCATGGCTTAAAGTAGAACATAAAGGTAAAATGCAGTTTTTGATTAAATTTTCATCTCAAAAACTAATGAAAAGCTTTTAGGTCAAGATCTATCAGCCCTGAAATTTTCAGAGGAATCTAACAACCCAATGTTGGGCTTTTGCCACTGAATTGGTAGTTTTAATGAAATTTTGCAGTTTTTAACCGGATTTTTGGGACAAAATTGTCGGTTATTGATTTGGGGATGTACGGTGGCCAGGCGGTCGTGTGGGTGGCAATCAAATTTTGTCCGTGCATTAACTCATGAACCAATCAACCAAAGCTCTTGAAATTTCTACATGTTGTTACTGATGACAAAATAGAGGTCAAGTTAAATAATGACGATTTTTGACTTTTACCGTTCAGGAGTTATGGTTCTTGAAAGATCGTAAAATGGTGTTTCTATTCACGTTGTTGCATTTACTCATGAACCATTCAATTTAAGCTTTTCAAATTTTAATATGTTGATACTGATGACAAAATGGAGGTCAAATTTGATAATGACGATTTTCACTTTTACCATTCATCAGTAATGGTTCTTGTGATATTGCCAGGACACAAATAAATGTTAATAAATCCGGTTTGCTGTTGTTGTGACAGCCTCTTGTTTGTTATTATTTTGAATATTATTATAGATAGATATAATTTTTTGTAAAGTATATGAATATGACGAAAGTTGTCAAATGACCCCTCACGGAGTTATTATATGTTATCTACGTTCATATCTGTAGATATGGGTATTTTAACACCCTGAAGTACCCCAGTACACCATGTGGCGGAGCCGAAGGGTGTACAGGGTACTGAAGGGTGTTAAAATACCCATATCTACGGATATGAACGTAGATAAAGAATGTATCCCTGTCTTAGTCGGAATCTGGCGAGTTTAAGGAAATTCGGGTACAAAGTGTAACGTGAAAACAATGTTTTTTCATTATCTACAAATGTTTTATTGAAATTTGGAAATTTTTACATATTTTTAACGGGGTGTAGGGTACTACCTGTGGTAGAACCCTACAGGTAGTCAAATATAAGACGTTTTTAATAGGGAGACAGAGAAACTAGATTGAGTCAAATTTGGCGCTCAATATTGTGAGAGTAACGTCATAGATGGTGTGACGTCAACGTGGGTCATTTGCATAGCTAGGTTAGTAGTCCCATTCCTTGAAAATGTGGCAGTCAAGTGATGCATTTAATGAAATGAGTGTAAATGATCGGCATAATAGGACAAAATGGTTAATGAATTAAATATTTTTAATGCCAAACATCACGGATTATTTTCAGAATTCAATATTTCACAAGGAGCAATAATGGTTAGCAACGTACGGGGATATGGGTTAGCAACACCCAGGGGCTATGGGTTTTGTAACGACGTGCATTAGCCAATCAAAATCCTAGATATATACTAAGCCGTGGGTATTATGCCCTTTAAAGACACTTTTTCACAATTTGTTCATCAAGTTTGCTAACATTTAAAAATCTTCTCTGAAAAACAGGTGAGTGATTCAGGCTCTCTAGAGCCTCTTGTTTATGAATTAAAACAAATTAGACACTCATGCAAATAGAAGAATTAAAACCCAAGGAATGAAACACCTTAACTTGTACATGTAAGTTCAAGCTAAAATAAAAAGGAATAAGAAACTTCCTTTATATGTCAGATGGACTCCCATATACATGTAAGTGCACTAAGTTAAAGTAAGCTTATAAACCTAAAGGATAGCATACTCATTTGTAAGATCAAAATCCTAAGGAATAAAATTGCTCCCTTATAAGATTAACATTGATGACCTCCTAACGATATACAAATACACACAAAACAAAAATTAAATGTAAAGTCTGACAAAGGGGGACCTGGGGACCCCTAGTCCCCTATATTGGCCTCTGATCAGCACAAGTGGTGTTTGACTGTGGTGTTTGACTGAGGCATCAAATGTGTAGTGTATCCAATTAAAATAAATTGTTTTCTTTGTTTAAGGGGAGTTGAGAATTGGTATCCAGTATAATGTTTGGCCATATACATAGTAACTTGTTTTCTTTGTTTAAGGGGAGTTGAGAATTGGTATCCAGTATAATGTTTGGCCTTATACAGAGTGGTATCACTTTGATTGCTTCTGGGAAAGTGGTTTCCAGGAGTTTTACCAGGAGCATAAAGAAGAGGTGAAGAGGCTCATGATCAGAATTCATGAACTAATGGAGGGGTTCGACTACCTTGATGAAGACGATCAAATAAAATCTATTGATGAACTACAATCAGGAATTAATGCCATGGAATACATGGAGAACGAGGAAGGGTTTGATTTTTCAGACGAGGATGATAAAGATAAAAATGTAGATGAAGAAAAAGGGTCTATGGAGAAAAAAAACAAAGAAAAATTGAATACAAAAACTGATAATAAAGATGTTGAGAAGGAGAAAAGAGAAAACATAGAAAGGAAAAAAGTTGAAGATGAAATAAAAGTTCAAAAAGAAGATGGAATTAGAAGTAAGAAGGAAAATGAAATTGACAGTAAAAAAGATGTAGATCAGATAGAAGATGAGAGGAATTGTGATGCAAAAGACACAGGAAAAAGAAGAAATTTAAGAAGTAGAAAAGCATCTTCAAATGCTTGCAGTTGCTGTGATATTGCTCATAGTAGTAGTAAGATCAGAAAGTAATGGCAAACAATTGAACAGTTTACATTGATAACCACCATGCAGTCAGGGGTACTAATTGTACAAGATTTTATTACTTATTGAAAAAGTAAATATAGATGTTCTTCAATAAGTTTGTAAAATACTTAAACAATGTCAAGTATATTTCTTTACTTGTTCAGGTAAACTATTTCAATTGCAAAGTTACATGTATATCACTTAGACATTAAATTTAGATATTTTTGCTTAAATATACAAGTAAAAAGTCATACTTTCATGTTTTCTTGAATTTCTTATGACTTGTTTGCTCTATTGACTATTGAATTGCCTGTCTTTTGCAGAATTCTTTACTAATCATTAAAGTGTACATAGTTTCATAGACAATGAAAATCTCATTCTTGCCTTATTATCTTCAAAACAAATCTTATTTACAACTCTCCAAGGGTAAATTTTTAAAGGCATAAGATATTTTTGAAATTAGTTTCTTTGTTTAATTGATGAAATGAAATGCAAAACTTAAATATGTGCTCATCATAATAGAATTTTTTTTCAAGGCATGTTTTTACATCCCAAAACTTGAGAATTGAAGGGATTGTTAAATAAATCTATAATTAAATGTACTTACGCTAATAATACAAGTAATTTATTTGTGTAGATAAAGTTCTTCTTACCATATGTGCCAATTATTTCAGTATTATTGTTTTTTTGAGTTAAAAAAAATTACCTTATATTTGTATATTATTATAGTTTTTTAACATGATTGTATAGTATGTAGATCAATATCTCACAATCAGGAATAATTTGAATGCAATTTGTATGCCCTTTTTATGGGCATGATGTTATTTGGTTTGTGTGGTCATTCATCCGTCCATCGGTTTTTCATTATGTCCCACTTCAGGGTAAAGTTTTGGTTAAAGATTTTGGTCAAGGTAGTTTTTGATTAAGTTGGAAGTCCAATAAAACTTTTTGAAAATTTTGCCAATTTAGAGTTTTGATGCCAATTTCACAGTCCTGCAGGGGTTAAAAAATTTTGTTACAGCTAACTAGCCTAGGACTTATTGGCAGCAGGATTTTACTAGCCCTGTTGGAAGAAATGCTAGTCCATCAAAACTGACCTGCTAGCCCTAGTATGCCCTAAAAATCAAAGAGTTTGCTGCAAAATACAAAGTGGGTGTCCTTTGTTTTGAAGGAGACATTATACACTGTATTTAATCATTTTTGTTGATCTGTTGTTTATTCTTTTGGTGCTTAACCTAACTTAGTTGTTCCCATATTCAAAGCAGACTTTTTTTTTGCATGTTTGGGGCAACTAACGGCAATATTCACAGAGCATTGTCTGGGTTTTTTTCATCAGCAACAGCCAACCTTGCAAGGGGAATCATTGTGTCCCAGTTCTGCCAACTTTTCAGGAAGTGAATGCGTGATTTTTTGGCCAAATTGTAAAGATGAAAGAGAAAAAACAATAGTTCAAAGGAAAATGCCGCCAAATAAGCATGAACATGTGTGAGTCTCGCGCTAAAGACTTGGCATCTCCTCTGTCCTGGACACCATTAATTTTTTTCCGCGGCTTTTTCCCTGTCGTATTTAGCATTTTTGTGTGATGAATTTTCAGCCTCATTACTCCTTTCATCTACCGTTTTTCGTTTTGAAACTGACGAAGTTCCTGGGGTTCCTGTACTAAAATATTAAGAAATATTTTGTTGCATGGTTTCGTGCTCAAGAGCTGTGCAACAAGACAGGTCAATACCAATCAATACATCATACCCCCAAATACCGTTAATTGAAAATCTCGGCACGATAAGCAATGTACAATACCCTAAGCCATGGTATGAGAAATCGATATTTAAAGTACAAGAATTGCGATAACACATGATTCCAGGCCACCCGGACATGCCAGAGTTATTTGTTCTATTTTTAAAATATGTACAACAGGACCTGTACAAACCAGTTCAAATTCTTGGAATCCCAGATGATTTAATTCTATCGAATTGGCTAACATAGAATAGTGATGAAGGGATTTTTCACTTTCTATTTTGGAAACGTCAAGAATTTTTTTTACTAGTCCGTCGGTCATATCGGATTACACATTTTAATTGCCCGAGGCGTAAATGATCTAGTCCCGGGCGTCGGGCTAGTAGATTTTTTAACCCCTGTCCTGTGAACATAGAAAATGATAGTGCAAGTGGGGCATCTGTGTACTATGGGACACATTCTTGTTTAACAGATTAACAGATAATGCTTCTGTACATAAAGTATTCATTTTCCCAAATGTTGTATACTTGTAATATTCATTGTTGTGTTAGAAGCCAAAATAAGAGCATTGCTTATAAATTTTTAAGCACTTTATGCATGTTAAATGTTGTTTTGTTTTTTTAGATATCTAGTCAGTTGTGCTAATTATATTCATTCAAAATATTATCCCCTGTTCATAATTGTTTTGTACATTTTGTGTTTTTTTATTGGCACTAATAGAATATGCCCATATTTAGTGCTTTTGGTATCACATATGAATATCTTCAAAATCATTTTAGATTTAGGGATTTCAAAATAAAAAATCAAATGTTTTTGATTTTATACTCATTTTAAAAAAATGTCTATATAATGATACTTTACATGGTCATAATATGATAGTTTTATGCTTTAAATTGTTAAGTTATATATGCTTTATTATAATAGCTTTTATGCTTTATTTTGATTGTTTGTTTTGATACTTATGTGTAATAGTTAATTATATATTATTCTGTATATTTTTTATACTCATTGAATTAAAAGTCTCAGAAAGTCAAAGGTTGCACTGAAACATCAATCTATCAGACTGACTGAGGTTGTTTTATAATTGTTTTATTATATGACAAAATTGTTGTTTATTGCCTTAAACTTCTGCATTCATTCTGATATACTATAAATACAGAAATTATTGGGAGGGCTTTTATTAATGCAAATAATCTGACTGAGTGAGTATTACAATACTTAGAGCTTTCATGCTGATATCTGATACATATGTTTGTTAAGAGATTTTCCTGAAATTACGATAAATAATCTGGATTTTTTTGTCCACTTTTCAAAAATCTCAATAATAAATGCATGAAATAATTTCTGAATTTATAGTATACAGAAAACATTGTCAATAAAAAGTATATTTGAACTCCCAAATATTAATTTTCATCTTCTGTGAAACATTTTTTGTGGTCAAAATTGGTAAAGTAGATAAAGATACTACAAAGATTTCTACACTGACCCTTGAAAGCAAATGAGACAACTATCCACCCTATACTACTACAATGCAGTATGATCGCAAATGAGACAACTATCCACCCTATACTACTACAATGCAGCATGATCGCATATGAGACAACAATCCACCCTATACTACTACAATGCAGTATGATGGCAAATGAAACAATTATCCACCCTATACTACTACAATGTAGTATGATCGCAAATGAAACTATTATCCACCCTATACTACTACAATGCAGTATGATGGCAAATGAAACAATTATCCACCCTATACTACTACTATGCAGTATGATCGCAAATGAGACAACTATCCACCCTATACTACTACAATGCAGTATGATCGCAAATGAGACAATTATCCACCCTATACTACTACAATGCAGTATGATCGCAAATGAGACAACTATCCACCCTATACTACTACAATGCAGTATGATCGCAAATGAGACAGCTATCCACCCTATACTACTACAATGCAGTATGATCGCAAATGAGACAACTATCCACCCTATACTACTACAATGCAGTATGATCGCAAATGAGACAACTATCCACCCTATACTACTACAATGCAGTATGATCGCAAATGAAACAATTATCCACCCTATACTACTACAATGCAGTATGATCGCAAATGAGACAACTATCCACCCTATACTACTACAATGCAGTATGATCGCAAATGAGACAATTATCCACCCTATACTACTACAATGCAGTATGATCGCAAATGAGACAACTATCCACCCTATACTACTACAATGCAGTATGATCGCAAATGAGACAGCTATCCACCCTATACTACTACAATGCAGTATGATGGCAAATGAAACAATTATCCACCCTATACTACTACAATGTAGTATGATCGCAAATGAAACTATTATCCACCCTATACTACTACAATGCAGTATGATCGCAAATGAGACAACTATCCACCCTATACTACTACAATGCAGTATGATCGCAAATGAGACAACTATCCACCCTATACTACTACAATGCAGTATGATCGCAAATGAGACAGCTATCCACCCTATACTACTACAATGCAGTATGATCGCAAATGAGACAACTATCCACCCTATACTTCTACAATGCAGCATGATCGCAAATGAGACAACAATCCACCCTATACTACTACAATGCAGTATGATGGCAAATGAAACAATTATCCACCCTATACTACTACAATGCAGTATGATCGCAAATGAGACAACTATCCACCCTATACTACTACAATGCAGTATGATCGCAAATGAGACAGCTATCCACCCTATACTACTACAATGCAGTATGATCGCAAATGAGACAACTATCCACCCTATACTACTACAATGCAGTATGATCGCAAATGAGACAACAATCCACCCTATACTACTACAATGCAGTATGATGGCAAATGAAACAATTATCCACCCTATACTACTACAATGCAGTATGATCGCAAATGAGACAGCTATCCACCCTATACTACTACAATGCAGTATGATCGCAAATGAGACAATTATCCACCCTATACTACTACAATGCAGTATGATCGCAAATGAGACAACTATCCACCCTATACTACTACAATGCAGTATGATCGCAAATGAGACAGCTATCCACCCTATACTACTACAATGCAGTATGATCGCAAATGAGACAACTATCCACCCTATACTACTACAATGCAGTATGATCGCAAATGAGACAACAATCCACCCTATACTACTACAATGCAGTATGATGGCAAATGAAACAATTATCCACCCTATACTACTACAATGCAGTATGATCGCAAATGAGACAGCTATCCACCCTATACTACTACAATGCAGTATGATGGCAAATGAAACAATTATCCACCCTATACTACTACAATGTAGTATGATCGCAAATGAGACAACTATCCACCCTATACTACAACAATGCAGTATGATTGCAAATCAGACAATTATTCACCCTATATTACTACTACAATGTAGCATGATCGCAAATGGAACAATTATCCACCCTATACTACAATGTAGTATGATCGCAAATGAGACAACTATCCACCCTATACTACTACAATGCAGTATGATCGCAAATGAAACAACTATCCTCCCTATACTACTACAATGTAGTATGATCGCAAATGAGACAACTATCCACCCTATACTACTACAATGCAGTATGATCGCAAATGAAACAATTATCCACCCTATACTACTACAATGCAGTATGATCGCAAATCAGACAATTATTCACCCTATACTACTACTACAATGTAGCATGATCGCAAATGAAACAATTATCCTTCCTATACTACAACAATGCAGTATCATTACAATTGAAAAAAAATTATCCATCAGATACTTCCAAAATGCATGCAATGAGACAGTAATCCACATGATACTACTACAATGAGGTTTGTTCTATAAAAAAAAAGGACAAGTATCCACCAGATACTACTACAATGAGGTATGATCTCAAATGAGACAATTATCCACCCTATACTACTACAATGTGTGGTCTCAAATGAGTCAATTATCCACCCGATACTACTACAATGTGTGGTCTCAAATGAGACAATTATCCACCAGATACTACTACAATGTGTGGTCTCAAATGAGACAATTATCCACCAGATACTACTACAATGAGGTATGATCTCAAATGAGACAATTACCCACCCTATACTACTACAATGTGTGGTCTCAAATGAGACAATTATCCACCAGATACTACAACAATGAAGTATGATCTCAAATGAGACAATTACCCACCCTATACTACTACAATGTGTGGTCTCAAATGAGACAATTATCCACCAGATACTACAACAATGAAGTATGATCTCGAATGAGACAATTATCCACCCTTTACTACTACAATGTGTGGTCTCAAATGAGACAATTATCCACCAGATACTACTACAATGAGTTATGATCTCAAATGAGACGATTACCCACCCTATACTACTACAATGTGTGGTCTCAAATGAGACAATTATCCAGCAGATACTACTACAATGAAGTATGATCTCAAATGAGACAATTATCCACCAGATACTACTACAATGAAGCATGAATGCAAATAAGACAAATAAGACCAATATCCAAAAAATTCTTATACAATGTAGTATAAACACAAATGAAACAGTTATCCACATGTTACTTCTGCAATGAAGCGTGGTCTCAAATGAGACAAGTATCTACCTGATATTAAACACAAAACATTAAAACAAAGTAATATAATAGAAACATATCTGAAATCTAATATATTTGAAAATAGACGAAATATCACTAAATTTATAAGATTAAGTGATCATAACTTATGAATAGAAAAGGGAGACAACTAAAAATCCCTAGGGAAAACCAGTTGTGCCAGTCCTGTAATACAATTGAGGATCAAAAACATTTTCTTTTGTATTGCAGGAAAAACGCTTCAATTGGACCAGTTTTTATTGAAAAATTAACAAAGACTAAAAGTATAGAAAATTTTAATACCGGTAGCCTCAATGAAAACGAAAAAAATGATAAATATTCTTTACCAATCAACACAAAAACAGGTAGAAAGCATAGGTTCATTTATATAAAAAAAGTCATTGACACTAAGGATAGGGGACTCATAATTGAATTTTATTTTCATTAGTTTGTTTATACCCTAGTCCCACTAGGCCACGATCGCACTACGATCTGTGAAAAAAATGCAAATTTTGATGATCGTAGTGCGATCGTGTAGATCGCAGTAAGGTCGTATCACGGTCGTGGTGAGGTCTTCAAGATCGTGAAGAGCGTGGCCAACTTTGAACATGTTCAAAACAATCGTGGTGCGGTCGTGGCGAAATCAGGTCGTAGTAGAAGCGTAGTGAGAGCGCACTAAGATCGCAAAGGTCGCTGTACAATCGTAGCGAGAGCGTAGCGAAAGCGTGGTTCTATTCGGAGAGACTGCGCTACGATCGTACAGCGACGTTATCACGACCTCACTACGACCCAACTACGCTTTCACTACGACTATACCACGCTGTTCACGACCATAGTACGATTCTAGCACGCCCTTGCCGTCCTCATCACGCTCTTCTTACGACCTGACTACGTTCACACTACGACCATCATTCTCATTTTCACATAAAATATATAAAAAAGCTCCCTAGATTTTGTTTGTTTGAATGTAATTATCCATTTGCTCTAACGGCTCAACATGCTTCTCGTTTTTATATAGATTAGACCGTTGGTTTTCCCGTTTAAATGGTTTAACACTGGTAATATTTTGGATCCTTTATAACGTGCTGATTGATGTGAGCCAAGGCTGCGTGTAGAAGGCACCTTGGCCTATAATGGTTTACTTTTTTAAATGTTACTTGGATGGAGAGTTGTCTCATTGGCACTCATACCACATCTTCCTTTTGGTGGCATAACTGTATTGTTCCCGAGAAATCTACGATTTAATCAGAAATAGAAGGAATTGAACTGTATTGATATGGAACACGATGTTGACCTTAAATTGCTGAGAACGTAGTAAGATCGCGGTATGAACGTAGTACAATCGTGGTAAGAACGTGCTATAATCGCAGTAAGATCGTGTTGCAATCGGATAACTCGTAGTATGGTCGTAGTGAGAACGTGAAGAGCGTAGAAAGATCTTGATAAGCGTAGTGAGGTCGCAGTATAAGCGCGGTGAGAACGTGGTATAATCGTAGCGGGATCTTTGTAGAAGCGTAGAGAGGACGTAGTAGCATCGTGAAAGAAACGAAAATTTTCATTTTCATGCCGCTCATACCGCGACCTCACCACGATCTAAATTTATTTTAGATCGTGGCGAGCGTGGTGCGATCGTGGTCTAGTGGGACTGGGGCTTTAATAAGACTATATATGTTTTTTTCTTGTCATTATGTAATGTTGTTTTTGCCACAAATCGTGTAAGTTGGTTTATATGGCAATAACAGTTTGATTTGATTAACTTTATGAGGGGTTGGTTTGTAACAGGGTTATAACACATTGATCACTTATTCTTTCTCCGTTCAGTTGAATTTACATTTTGTCACTGAGATTTCTATACGACAAGGGTTTTGCTCATTGTTAAAGTCTTAAGTTTGCCCATTTTTAAGTTCCTGCATTATTGATAATATATAGACAGTTTCGCCGTACACATATTTTTTGACAGTTCAGCCATTCTTTAATTACTCAGTAAATGTACAAAGTACCATTTGTAAAAGTAAAAAACGAACCTTCTTTTGATGTTTGTTGGTGTTATTCCTTCGCCATGCTGAAATAGGTAGGGTAGACATTTTGTCAGATAGTCTGTTGGATGAAGACCTAGGTGGTGGAGTTGGTAATCTTTGTGATGGGGTTGATGATGGAGCTGGTGATGGGGTTAGTGGACTATTGGCTTGTGAAATCTCTCTGTCAAGTTTTTTTGCCATCATGTCCATCTCGGTCCCCCTAGCTAAAACAACTGCATGCAGTTACAAAAGAGGGACGAAAGATACCAAAGGGACAGTCAAACTCATAAATCGAAAATAAACTGACAACGCCTGGTTAAAAATGAAAGAAGACAAACAGAAAAACAATAGAACACATGCCACAACATAGAAAACTTAAGAATAAGCAACACGAACCCACCAAAAACTAGGGGTGATCTCAGATGCTCCGGAAGGGTAAGCCGATCCTGTTCCACATGTGGCACCAGTCGTGTTGCTTATGTGATAACAAATCCGGTAAATAGTCTTGTTCGGTAGGTCACATTCATGAAAGGGAAGGGGATTGTAGTTACGACGTAAGGGAGCTACCATTTGATTTTTATGGGGGGGCTAGGATGAAAAATTTTGTCCTGCATTTTTTTTTAGCTGTAATCTCTGTCCTGCCTTTTTATTTTTCACTCTGTTCGGTCCTGCCTTTTTTTTTTTTTTTTTACCCTGACTTTTTTTTACCTAAATTGTCATCCTGACTTTTTTTTTTTTGCAAGTGTCTCATCCTGCCTTTTTTTTTACTCAAAACTCCTGTCCTGCCTATTTTTTTCAAATTTCATCCTAGCCCCCCCATAAAAATCAAATGGTAGCTCCCTAAGGAACATATCCGGTATCACTTTGTGAAACGGTTATTCCATAACGGTCAACTTGCTTCTTTGACCCATACTGTACCTCGTACAAAACCCCAAGTTGGTTATCTTAAATTAAAGAGTCATACATTCAATTGTCTTATTGAAAGTGTCAATTAATTAAATTCAAATCAATCAATTCTCCAATGTTTTTGTTTCAGGGTTAAAATTTAAGTTTTCAAATCCTACTCCATTATATATCGGAATCATAATTTTAAAAAAAGTGTTTTACAACGAGTTTAAAAATTCAATAAAACAAAAAAGTTATGCCGTGATATTATTGTTTATCTGTTTAAGTCATAACGCAGGCCAGCTGTAGTTCTATGAGAATATAACTGTTGTTTAAAGGTAGCAATGCCCTTTACATTTTATAAAAAAATAGTTTCTCTAAGAGCGTAAATTAAGCGGTCCCTATTAATACTCAACAATGGACATCCTTTGTGTACAAAGGACCACAAAGGGGCTTAGTTTACTTGTATAAATTGTATTACATTGTCATTTCGGGGCATTTTATAGCAGACTATGCGGTATGGGCTATGCTCATTGCCAAAGTCCGTACGGTGACTTATATTTGTTAAATTCTTTGTCATTTTGGTCACTTGTGGAGAGTTGTCTCACAAGACATTGGTAAGACAACTGTGTAAGTTTGTAATCATTTTATATGATAAGGAACACTTTTTCCTTCATTGCAAAATCAAGTTATATCAGAAATCCCATTATGAATGCAATTAAAATTTATTTGGACATATTAGATGTGTTTCGAAGAAGGAGCTGTGTGCAGTGATTTTTTTTCTTGCAAGTTGGGTAACTTATTGCTATTCAAAAAATATTCAGGTTAATATATATTTTCTCACATTTGTATTTTTTCCCACATGTATATGTACATGTATATTTTCTGACATTTTCATAGTGCAATTTGTGTACATCCCATGTTATATTTTGAACAATTCATTTTTTAGACAATAAACAGGTGTCACTTTCTACTGTATTACTATGTCCTTCGTTTTTTGGAGATTTATATTGTGCCATACCTGTATGGCTTCATATCCCTTGCCTTTCATAAGCTATTGTTTTAATTTTCCTGTGCTGAGTTTTTACATGGATGACACATTAAAAAGATTAATTGCTTGGCATGACCTATATAAGGCCAATCATTTTCTTTGCCTCATTCATAAAGATATCATCATGGACAGACTACAAACAGTAAAGTTTTATGTAAATCAATATACATATGTGATGCACTTTTTAGAGAGGAAGATTAGAAGAAATAGCGACAATTATCGGTACAAGAATCAACTCTTGCATCGTTTACAAGCAGTAAAGGTTCTTCTACAACAGTACAAGACTGAGATGGTTGCTGTACAAGAAGAAGAAATTTACAAGCAAATGGACATGATGTACGAGTATCAAGATTAATAAATTTTCTAAGAGACAACGGTCCTTTTCAGGGCCACCAAAATCATTTTAGAAAGATTCTAATGTTGTTGATTGAAATGAATTAACTGGTTTTTTTTTCCAAATACTAATTCTGACTGCTTTGATATTTGAATGCAACTGGAGCTAGTTCCGTCATTCAAAGATATTATTGGGCCAAGTAATAAAAAAAAATATATACACATTTATTTAATTTTAAATTATATTTAACTGAGTATACTGAATTATTGACTTATTGTCCCGTGTCTTTCTGTCCTACATTCTTGTCGTACAGGGAGCTACGCGTAGCTCCTGTACGACAAGAATGTAGGACAGAAAGTCACAGGACAAAAAGTCGCAGTTCAGTTTTGAGATTATTTTTCTTTGAACAAGAAAACACTTATTTTGATTTTTTGTTTGGTTATATTTTTCTTGAAGTTTTATATATGAAGAAACTTTGTAATTAAAATTTATTCAATAAATATCAATTAATGATCAAATAATTGTTATGAAAACAAAATGTCAAAGTGGCTTGGTACTTAAATGGCTTCATTTTGCCAATAAATATATTCTTTGAGTGATTAAAATTGAATATATTTTCAGTTAATATCAAGGTTAATCAACAATTTCCTAAACTTAAAGAAACATATGTAATAAAAAGAAATTATTTAAAAATATATTTAAACAATTGTCAAAAAAATATTTGTGACTTTTTGTCCTATCAAATGTGAGACTATGTCCTGTGACTTTCTGTCTGTTTAACTACGCCAACGCGTAGTTTCGTGCACATCGATTCGGCATGCAAAAAAAACTAAATAAATGGCAAAATAAAAATTTATGAATTAAATATTTAAACGAAATATTTATGTTGTCACTTTTTTAATTGAAGAAATGTCATTAAATAACAGCATTTGGTTTCAAAACCGGACAAAACCTTGCATCCATTACAAAATTTTAATGTGTTATTGCACTTGTAATTTCGGAGCACATTTTACCGAGTACGGTGTATTTGTCAAAATACCTGAAAAGTATCAAATATGATCTATTGATTCAATCTTGTTGTCGAATTTCGACTCGAAAACGCCAGTTGTGGTTGGGCATTATTTATGTATGTGCCTGTCCCAAGTCAGGAGCCTGTAATTCAGTGGTTGTCGTTTGTTTATGTGTTACATATTTATTTTTCGTTCATTTTTTTTATATAAATAAGGCCGTTAGTTTTCTCGTTTGAATTGTTTTACATTGTCTTATCGGGACCTTTTATAGCTAACTATGCGGTATGGGCTTTGCTCATTGTTGAAGGCCGTACGGTGATCTATAGTTGTTAATATGTTAATTTGGTCTTTTTTGGACAGTTGTCTTATTGGCAATCATACCACATCTTCTTTTTTATATATTATTTCGTTCTTCGTGATCGGCGCATTTTCGCTATCGTGATCCGTTTTTGTAGATTTTTTTTTTTTTAATATTTTCGTGATCTGTGATCATGGAAATTTATTTTCTGTGAATTGTGATTGACAATAAAATAAATCAACTCGTGAATCGTAACGATTATGCTGGGGAACATTACATTCACTCCGTGATTAAAGTTTTTTAAAATTTCAATAACTTTCTTAAACTATCCTGGATTTGTACCAAACTTGGACAGAAGCTTTTTCATGATCATAAGATAGTATGCAGAAGTAAATTTGTAAAAAAAAATATGTTTTTGTCCGTTACGCGCTAAACGAAGATATGAATCTATTTTGACTGAGATGTTTCAATCGGCATTAGCTTTATCTGACCCCTTCGATATTGTTGGAAATATGCAATGGCGATGTTGTCGACAGACTGTCAGAGCTAATCACCCTGCAAACTCGCTGAAGCAGTATTGGAAAGTCTTATTATATTTTGCGTTCATAGACTATTGTTATTTTTTTTGCTTTAATAGTTTAGATTATAAAGTTAATGCAAGTAAGTTTTAAAGAATAAAAAAAGAATATTGGATATCTTCTTTATTAGTACTTTACATGCACTGCCAAAGGCGAAGGCAAGTCTAGTAGTAAATCTAAATCAATTGCATGTAGCGACGCAGGTCCACACCACATATTGGTCGTATTGCAATTTATTGACTACTGTTCCATGTTTTTTTTTATCCTGCAATTTTGTGCATTCCCTACATTCAAAACTACAAAGAGTTACAAAGGATACCACTGTTTCATTTAAAGTCATAAGTTGAAATGAACTGACAACGCAATGACAAAAAGAGAAAAAGACCACTGAAAAGACAGACATATGTACACGCAAACAGAAAATAAAAGACTGATAAAACTCCATCTAGGGGTGATCTCAGGATGCCCAAAAGAGTAAGCAGACCCTGCTCATAATCTGGAATCGTAGTTCTCCTAAGTACAAAGTCGGTGCATGGTAAGTCTTCCTGGAAGAGTGGACAACATTGCGGTTACGACGACTGGAAAATATCCGTCGTCATCTGTTATAACGGTAACAATAAACCATGATGGCTTCCGAAATTTACTTGGAACTCTTGGTTTAATAGCAACCCTGTGAGCAGCAACCCTCAATCAATATATTCACGATATGCATGCAGGCGCTGATGGAATGTTGCTACATAGAAGTGGATATTTCACAATTGCATAGCAAACTCATCTTTTGTCGTAAAGTTTTGTTTTCATGTTACACATGATGGTATTTTTTGTTAACAATTTCAAAATATTGTATTTGTTATTTTATGATCGAATTATATTTCAATGTGGCAGCAACAAAACAAAAACAATTAACACGAAATTGTTCATTTCGCTGAAAAATGAAAAAAGCAAGATTGCGAGATTGTTTGGAGGCCAACTGAACCAGATGAGTGTGCGGGATTTCCTCGAGGCAATAAAGACCCATTGGTGAACTCTTGTTGTTGTCTGATCTTTGGTCGTGTTGGTTTTCTCTTTGACGCATTTCCTGTTGCCATTCTCTATTCTATATTGAACTGTTAACTGATATAATATTTTCGCTTGCTTAACTTTAAGATTTAAGTCAATGACAATTATTATCATAATCCTATTGATTCAGTTATAGAGCACCTACCAATTTTAAATCACGAGATTTGCATGAAGTAGATCTAGAGATAGTCTAATACTACATGCCCAACTTTATTCTATTTATTTGCTATTTTATGCTCCTGTCCACGGGAAGTATATGTACAAATTACACGTGAACCCTTACATGATTTTGAAATTAAAACTTGCATACTTCTAAGTATATGGTTACATCTAATGATATTTCATGGGGAAAAAAACCAGGAAAAAGTAATTAGTTGATATCAATAGGACCTCTGATTGTACCTAAACTTTGAGGTAAGGCCAATTTTGACGGGAATTTTTTTCACAGAAGGGCCAATTTCAAAAAGTGCCGACATAATAAAATTTACTATAAAATTAAAAAATTAAAATGCTTTTTTATCAATATCTCGATTTACATATATTATGATATGTGTGATCAATAGTTAATTTAACCCTAAAAAAAAGGATGAAAATCCAATATGCGGAATTTCGGGTGTTTTTAGGTGGGAAAAACAGGGAATCCCCCCCCAGAAGGACATTTTAAACCAAAAAAAAGTTATGTTTTTTATGACTGTTGTAATTCATACTACTTTTTCCGTCAAACATGAAATTGGTTTAGTGTGTCCTTATTACACAAAAAAAAAACTTTTTAAAGAAAAAGTTGTAACATCGCTAAATTGTACCGATATAGCTCCTAAATAAGATATATATGGATAAGTATCGCCGTTGCTCCATCAGTAGAGCACAGAAAGACTAATGACTGATGATTCAAATCGCACTCAGAATATTTGCATTTTTTTGTGTTGTTATATTAAATTTTAATGTTTCTATGATATTTTTTCGGATGTTTGCTTATATTAATTCATAGAGTCATTCTGGTTTATTTTGACTAAATAGTTTACTAGTACATTTGTATATCATTTTACATGTATTAATTAAAGGAAAAAAAATAATGTATCGCTTATTGTGTGCATTCCTATGACTGTCCATACTCTTGACTTACTTTCTATATATTTGTTTACATTTATTGCATATTTCAAGGAACAACTGCCGTCAAACTGATGTAGGTGCCTGTACTTAACCAATAACACGAGAATTGATTCTATAGCAATGAAACCCAAATGTTGCGGGTGTAATATGCACATAACTTAAAATAAGGCCATTGTATACAAGTTTCAAAACAACACAAACAATTTTTCGAAACCTTTTTTGAACATGGTATGATATGTAACGAATGCAGTCAACAGCAATTTTGTCGCCAATTCACACACTGTGTAGATACTAGCACTGCAATGTTTACAACCGTCCCCCACACCGGTACATGTACCTAATTCATCAGAAAATAAAACAACACAACAGAACAAATCAATTACACTATAAATCGTGATTGTAGGTAAAACATCAAGAAGCTGTTGCATATGTATCACATGTACAGCGAAGGGCCGATTTGTTATAATGCCAGAAAAGGCAATATAACATGTGTTAGTAATACAGGGTGATCTATGACCATGCAACTGATGTAAGATGTTCTCCGGTTAAAATATATACATGTATTATCTTAATATCTTATCTTATAGACGATAAAACCTTAAAAGACCAGGACAAATACAGATATACATATTATATTCGAATTCAAAATGAGAAAAACACGATTTGAATTTGTTCGATCTTATTTGGCTCCTTGACAAGTTACGTGCGTGGTATCGTACCTTGCGTAAAAGATGTTATTAATAATTAATAATAAAAATAAAATCAATAATAAAAAATTAATAGTCTTGTCCTTGTTATTGTAAGAATATCTATTCAAGGTATGAAAATAGTGACGTATTTTCATGTACGATAATTAGCATCTATATATCGGGCTATTTAAAACATGATTTACCTATCTTATCGAATGAAAAAATTCCCGGCAAATTGGCCCTACCTCTTTGATCATGTTGATAACACAGAAATTATATCAAAGGTAGTAAATAGAATATGGTTATAGTTAAAAAAAATCGGACGTTTTTTATCCTAAAAATGTGCATACACACAGTACCCGACCAATACTCTCCCGATTATCCCTACGACCCAGATCAAGTCGATCTGGTCTGGTCGAGATCATGCTGATCGAGATCGTTAATAGTTTATTTGGTCCAGCTAGTCGAGTATAAAGATCGTGAATTGATCGGAATTATCGAATAAGTATTCATTTTGTTGTCGGAATGGAGTCGTGATGGAGTCAATAAGGAGTCGTGATGGAGTCAATAAGGAGTCGTGAACGTTCGAGTTAGGTCGTGTGTACATTCGGATGGCGGTCGGGTAGAAGTCGTAAACATACCCGATGAAGAATTTGGTTGAGCTTGGTCGTGGAAATATGAACAATCGGGAACATCGAGTTGATCTGATCGGCAGTGTGAACCTAGCTTAACACGAAGTCGAACTCGCACAAATCGAACATTTAGCATGTTTAGTTGAACTCAATTCTGACTTGAACTCGAACTTGATAGTAACTTTAACTATTAGGGGAGATAACAACAGTTCCCGCCAAATCTCTTGTTTACATCAGCAGCATCCAGTATCTGATGATATAATGTCTGATTATTACTCTTATTTGTTCAGGAATAGAAATCCATATTTGTTGAAAATCGAATATGCCCGATCTAGTAGATCACAGTGCAGATCAATATTTTGTTCCAAGATAGATGAAGGTAAACACATTTGGTATCAGGTCCGTGCGCGCCCAATACACTTTCGCACCCTACACGTTCGCACCTCGCTCATTCGCACCCAAAGTCTGTTCGCACCCAATTTTTTTGGGTTCTTGTTTTTCCCCATGATCGTGCTTTAATGTAAATACTGCATGAATTTAGCTTGGTTAATGATTAAAAAAAAAAGATTTTAAATGAAAAACTCAAAAGATAATTGTTTATACTGTGACTGCTTGAAAAAAACAAAACGTCAGAATCTCACTTTATTTTGACTTAAATCAAGTTATAGCAATACACCATTTTCAGGCGCGGATCCAGAGGGGGGGTTCCGGGGGTTGGAACCCCCCTTTTTTTGGACGATCAATGCATTTGAATGGGGACATGTAATTGGGACCCCCCCCCCCCCTCTGTCCTGGGTTAGGACCCCCCCCCCCCCCTTTTTAAAATGGCTGGATCCGCCCCTGCATTTTGTACACTAACCAAAACATGATCATGATGATTAGAGTTTATATTCAACACAACAACAAACAAAAAAAAACGTTGACAGAATCTCACTTTATTTAGAAACTGATTATTTATTTGTTTTAACAATACACAATCCAAAACATGATTAAGATTTATTCAACACAAAAAAAAACCAACATTGTCTCAATTTTTTTTTTGAGACATTAAGATTTATTCAACACAAGAAAAAACATTGTTTCAATTTTTTTTTGGAGACATCAAGATTTATTCAACACAAAAAAAACGTCTCAATTTATTTTGAGACAATGACAAAAAATTATGTTTAAAGGAATACACTTGCCAAAACTTGATTACAAAGTCATTAAACACAAAGCCAATAAAAAATTGGGCGTGAATGTGTTCTGGGAGAACTTTTTTCACAGACAATTTCTATATAATTTGTTCCATCTCTATGAAATAAGTTCCACACTTTACTTGGTGAAATAAGTTCTGGGTTGGTGAAATTTGTTCCTTACAAACAGTGAAATAAGTTCCATGTTTGTGAGATTTGTTCCTTACCTGGTGAAATAAGTTCTGGATTTGTGAAATTTGTTCCTCACCTGGTGAAATAAGTTCCTTGGGCCACACCAATTTAATTCCAGACCCAGATTCAACACATTTTAACGTTTGATCAGATTGGACACAATTAAGTCAGGAAAAGTGGGATATTCACGATTTTCAGGGAACATCACAGTTTTTCTGATGTAAAAAAAACTGTACGTTTTAACTGCATCAGTACGATACATGTAGTAGTATTTCAATTTTTATGAACAACAAAACATGAATAAACTTCTGCATGATTAGCTTTGTTTTTTTTTCTAGAACTAAAAAAAACCCCAGACAAATCTTTCGTTCAATTGACCAAGCTGCGTATATGTATGAGAATGATAACCCTTTCTCCATGATTAAGTAAGAGCATTAGCGAGTACTTGTCATGAAGTAAGTACCAAGGGATTATCATTCTCATACAAACTTAGAATTTTGCAAAGTGCTCAAGGCTCAAATGATCTCTTGCTTGGTTGTATTCAAGAACCAGTGTCATTGACATTGCAGTGTTTATAATTGATGCATGATTTCCTTTTTTGGCATTTTATTTATGAATTAGTTTTTGTGATGTACAATGATCAGATGTAAAGACTTTCTTATAATATGCGAATATTAAAAAAAAATGTGTTAAAGATATTAGGTTACACAACAGTACAAAGAAAATGTAGGAATTGTATATGTTTCCTAATTATGAGTATGACTGTTAATCCTGTAATATTTTAGGGAGGAATTATCCTTGTTTTATTTACAGTTGAAATCAATACGAACATTTGAGTTACAACTAATTTTATTTCACTGCAGGCAATTTCTGGTATGACTTTTTAAATCAAAAACTATTTCATTATGTCAGGGGAATGCTTACACCTTATTGCTAATCCCGGCTGACCCGGCTGCTTGATCTTTTGACGTCATACACAATCACTTTTCCATTGTGGCGTCAGATATTTTGTTATATGACGACAAATTTCTACGGGAACCTGTGTGATATCCAGTAATGGCGGACAAATAGCGATAAGGTGTATAGAATGCCAATTAATAGTTATTAAAATATTCAAAACTTAAATTCCAGCTTTTTTAGCTCACCTGACCTTTCAGGTCAGGTGAGCTTTTCTCATCACTTGGCATCCGGCGTCCGACGTCCTGCATCCGTCATTTTTTACAAAAATATTCTCCTCTGAAACTACTGGGCCAAATTTAACCAAACTTGGCCCAATCATCCTTGGGGTATCTAGTTTCAAAAAATGTGTCCAATGACCTGGCCATCAAACCAAGATGGCCACCATGGCTAAAAATAGAACACAGGGGTAAAATGTATATTTTCGCTTATATCTTTAAAACCAAAGCATTTAGAGCAAATCTGACTGGGTAAAACTGTTGATCAGACCAGGATCTATTTGCCCTATAATTTTCAGACGAATCGGACAACCTGTTGTTGGGTTGCTGCCCCTGAATTGGTAATTTTTAGGAAATTTTGCAGTTATTTTCTTGAAAACTATTATAGATAGAGATAAACTGTAAACAGCAATAATGTTCAGCAAAATAAAACCTACAAATAAGTCAACATGACCAAAATTGTCAGTTGACCCATTAAGGATTTTTAACCCAAGGTTTATAGTTAATTTTTAACCATTTTTCTAAAATTTTAGTATTCTTTTTAAAAATCTTCTGCTCTGAAACTACTGGGCCAAATTTAACCAAACTTGACCACAATCCTCATTTGGGTATCTTGTTTTAAAAATGTGTGGCGTGACCCTGCTAACCAATCAAGATGGCTGCCATGGCTAAAAATAGTACATAGGGGCGAAATGTAGATTTTGGCTTATATCTCTGAAACCAAAGCATTTAGAGCAAATCTGACAGGGGATAAATTGTTAATCAGGTCAATTTCTATCTGCCCTGAAATTTTCAGACAAAACAGACAACCTGTTGTTGGGTTGCTGCCCCAGAATTAGTAATTTTAAGGAAATTTTGCAGTTTTTACTTATTATCTTGAATATTATAATAGATAGAGATAAACTGTAAACAGCAATAATGTGTCAGCGAAGTAAGATCTACAAATAAGTCAACATGACCAAAATTGTCAGTTTACCCCTTAAGGATTTATTGCCCTTTTAATATAGTCATTTTTTAACAATTTTCATTAAATTTTTGTAAATTTTTTGTAAATTTTAGAATATATTTTCCACTGTAATTACTGGGCCAAGTTCATTATAGATGGAGATAATTGTAAAAAGAAGAATGTCCAGTAAAGTAAGATCTACAAACACATTATAATCACCAAAACACAATTTTGTCATGAATTTATCTGTGTCCATTGTTTAATATGCACATAGACCAAGGTGAGCGACACAGGCTCTTGAGAGCCTCTAGTTGGTTATTATCTTGAATACTATTATAGATAGAGATAAACTGTAAACAGCAATAATGTTCAGCAACGTAAGATCTACAAATAAATCAACATGACCAAAATTGTCAGAGAACCCCTTAAGGAGTTATTGTCCTTTATAGTCAATATTGAACAACTTTTCGTCATTTTTTGTAACTTGTACAACATGTGCAAAAATCTTCTTTTCTAAAACTATGGGCCAAATTTAACCAAACTTGGCCACAATCATTACTGGGGTATCTATTTTAAAAAAGTGTCCAATGACCCTATCTACCAACCAAGATGGCTGACATCAGTAAATACAGTAACAGGTGAGCGACACGAGCCTCTAGTTTTTATTTTATTGAAATAAATATATATTTTCCCCAACTGCAATTCTCTGTTCAAGTAATCAGAATTGGGGGATCTAAAGATTAAGGTTATTTTGATATAAAACTTTTTTTTATATTTTTTTGCATTGCTTTAATATTTTTTTTATTTTTTGAGAAATTTGAAGTTATTATTAATATTTTTATAACGTTGAAGGTTACAATTTTTACTGCACCAGTAAACTTCAATTCATTTTTATTCTTTTGTTTATTTCACAATTCAACTTTTAGACTTTTGGCAGTTGTTATTTTCATTTATAGAAAAACTTTGTTTTTTTAACCCTACATAGACCTTAACAATAGGATAATCCCTTACTAAGAACATGATTTACATTCATTTTTCACAATTAAGAGACACCAATTCCTACAATTTCATTGGCAGAGAGCACTTCACTATATATTCTAAATGATCCAGGAAATGAATTATGTTCACTTCTATTGAAACAAATTATTTATTGAATTTAAATGACTAATTAAGTGATTAACTTATCTTTTTGTCATCTCATAATTGATGATCAAGGTATAAATTGGTGAACAAAAGAATTGTGTTGTTCAATTGTTGTGAGATCAACGGGCCCAAGTTTTAGGTGGGGTTCGTGTTGCTTAGTCTTGATAGTTTTCTGTGGTGTCTTGTGTACTAAATTATTTGTCTGTTTGTCCTTTTCTTTTTTAGCCATGGCGTTGTCAGTTTATTTTCGATTTATGTGTTTGACTGTCCCTTTGCTATCTTTCACCCCTCTTTTCTTTTGTGACTCTGGTGGAATCTATATTTAGATTTTAATTGTGTTCACTTGTAAATGATAAACAGCATAATGGTCCTAAATATATAAATATATATGAATAATAGTACAAACAATATAAAAATAACATGAATAAGGAGATGTGTGGTATGATATTGCCAATGAGACAAATATCCACCAAACAAAGTGGATATAAGCAATGACAGGCACCATACTGTATATACTCAGCTATAAAAGGCCCCGACATGAAAAATATGAACATTTCAATTCAGAAAACTAACAGCCTAATTATGACAAAACAAATTCATAAAAAATATGAAAGACATGAACTACAATCACTGAACTACAAGGCTCATGACTTAAAACATGCAGGCACATAAAGAATGTTGCTTTAAAAATGTTTGTAAGCTCTCAAGCTTTCCCTAACCTAGGACACTGGTACCGTAACATTACAACATAAGCATGATTAAACAACAAACTATAAAAGTCAATTGAAAAAGGCTTAACTCATCAGATCAATACGAAGCAGGAAAACATCAAACAAAAAACACAGACCGGATGTGGCCATGGTGGCAGGGTATTTATCAGTCCCTCATCCCTAACCAAAAAAAAAAGACACGAAATACAGATCTGTTACGCTTGAAAAGTATGAACAAAGGGATGTACCTGGTAAATTACTGTCAGAATCGCTTCGTCAGGAACTGTTTCAGTTGTATGAACAAAAATACAAAAAAAATTGCCCAAATATGGTAGTCACATGACTTTCACTGTTTCTTTAGAAATGGAATCAAATTTGGGTCAGCTTTCATACTAAAAATCACAACCAAAATGTTAGGTCCACTTCTTGGGGAAAAAATGCATTATTAGAACTGTGAATTCATATGCAGCACAGAGACCATATAATGTACTCTTCAATGGACCCTATTTATACACTCTCAAATATTGTTTGTTTTATCATATTCATGATATGCAACTAGTAATCTAGGTTTTTGATTTTTATAGATGATCTAAGAATTGGTGTAGTTATAAATGATACCTGGCCTTGGACAGAATGGTACCATTTTGATTGTTTTTGGGATGACCAATTTGAAGATTTTTTTGAAGAATTTAGAGAAAAAGTGGAAGATGTTGATATTGAGGATTTAATGGAGGGCTACAGTCTTCTTAGTGAAGAGGATCAAGAAAAAGCAGAATATTCACTTAGAGAGTGGATAGATAATTGTATTAATGGAGGGGATGAGGATGAGGATGATGATGATGATCTCAGTTTTCTTACACCTGAAGTCAGACCTCAAAATGAGACATTGGGAAATGATGGGAATGGCAAAAAGAAAGAACATTTGCCAAAGGACCAAAATGGGAATAAAACATCAGGAAATGATCGGATTGGGAATGACAAAAAGAAAGAACATTTGCCAAAGGACCAAAATGGGAATAAAACATCAGGAAATGATGGGATTGGGAATGACAAAAAGAAAGAGAATTTGCCAAAGGACCAAAATGGGAATAAAACATCAGGAAATAATGGGATTGGGAATGACAAGAAGAAAGAACATTTGCCAAAGGACCAAAATGGGAATAAAACATCAGGAAATGATGGGATTGGGAATGACAAAAAGAAAGAACATTTGCCAAAGGACCAAAATGGGAATAAAACATCAGCAAATGATGGGATTGGGAATGACAAAAAGAAAGAGCATTTTCCAAAGGACCAAAATGGGAATAAAACTTCTGAAAAGGATGAAAAGAAAATGGTGGAGGTCACCAAAGGAGTTGCTGTAACCAAAAAGAAAGGCTTGAAAAGAGAGATTGGGTCTAGGTCAGAAGTGCTGAAAAAGAAGATTAGAACCTGAATGCAAATTTCTGGGACTCCTCTTGATATATATACATATTTTAACCGGGAGGAAAAATGTTATTTTTAAGCTTGTGTACATACTGGTTTTGTTGTCATGATATGACCTGACTGGACATGGCTTCAACAGCTATATAAATAATCTGTAATTATAAGGAAGAAAGAGAAAATAATGAAACTGATTTATATAAATTGTCAAGACTACCATTACAGTATTATGTTATAATAGTCCCAGATATTACATTGACATTTCTTGTGATTTTATAAAGAAAAGTATTTACTATTGAAAAATATCATATGAAACATAGAAAAACTTTTCTAAACATTGCTTTACAAACTGTTCATGCTGTTTGCATTAAACGATTTTGAATTTTTATACTTTTGAAATTATTCTTTTAAAGGAATAAATTTTTGCAGGATAGAAAAGATGAGATAATTTTTTACATTTAGAAATTTATGTTTAGAGGTAAATTAGAAATATATTTAAGTGTTCTTATTTTACCTGACTTATAATCATGATAATGATTGTTATTCAAAGAATGTAATTTTGTGAAGTGATCATAAATAAAAAAAAAATACACAACATGTCATTTTCACACTAATGTTATCCAAATGCATCTTGATGTTATTATCTGTGTCTATTAATTTTAACTCCAGAATAAGTTAATTTGTTTCGGTGTAATTATCAATAATTTTGTATTTATAAAAATCTGGTATTATATATTTTTTTGCTTGAAAAATACTCAAAGAATGCATCTTATTATAATGTCCTTATAAGTTTTCACTTTTTAAAAGTGCAGTATATAGATATTGGTAAATTTAACATAATACATAATGAATAGACTCATTGGAACAAATGTTGTTTTATATTACAAAATGAATGTTGTCAAATACTACATATTATTAATTAACTGGAGCTTATTTGACTAAATACGAGTAAAACTGCCAAATCGATAATTTTGTCCTATAAGGCCAATACGGATTTTTCCGTATTGGCCCGGGTTTAGCAAGCCCAATATTAGCATATTCGATTAGCTCTAGACTAATCGGTTGAAATCCCGATAACTCTAGAGTAACTGAAAGTAAACAGTTGTTTTGAAGACGCAGTTGTCATTTAGTTATCTTCAACATGCTGAAAATGTCAGTATGGCAAACATTTCTGGCGAAAGACGGTCACATTCATTTAAAAGATATTTTGAAGGCAGACGATAGAACTGTTTCAGGTTTGGGGAACGAGTAGATTATCACAAAGTTCATTTCTTGACGACCTCATAATTTCACGATTGTACACATCGATTTTAAATTAGTTTCTGCGTAACACATGCAATGGCAGTACCTTTCCAATTACTATTTATGTGTTGCGTCTAAATTTAAGTTGTAACACTTTATAGTGACTGAAAAGGGTAGAAAAATTCATCAGATGAGAAAATGCTGAAGACACCTGGTCCGAGAACACAATTAATTCGTAGTGCATTTCTTTTAGAACATAAATGAAAATTAAAAAAATCCCACCTGCGCTTTCTCAATGAAATTTTTACAGTGTGTTGTACTACTTTTGGGACAAATTATATCAAAATTATAGAAAACTTCATCGCCTCTAACTCAAAATATGGACAATTTTGTGTTTAGGGTGTCTTGAAATCTTTTGACAGCTTCCGAAGTGCTAATTTTTAACCTTTTTCAGCTGGACCAAATCACTACTTTCCTGTAAAATTCTGGACCCAAATTTTTTTACAGTGTTGTTTCACCTCCCTACTTACAATTTCAGGCATTAAACATGGAGAAATAAATTTGGAAGGGATATAAAAATTATTGGCAAGTAACCCACTGTTAACACTAGGGACTATATTCGTGAACAACGAAAATCAAGGGACGACATTTGTGGTCTCGGACCTAATAGGATAGAAAGAGTTGACAAATCTTAAAAAAACTTGGTATGACCAAAGCTTAATAAATTATAAGACTGCTTGCAAAGTTTCATAACAATAGGATATATATTATAGGCAATATGTTAAATTCTATACTCATCTTTGCGTGTTAAATTTTGACGTTAAAATTAAATAATTTCAACTATCAACATTTTGGGCTTTGAAAATTAAAATATTGCAAAAAAATACTTTTTAAATGCCCTTATATATCATTTATTATGTACTAAAAGCAATAGAGTACTCATTTGATTAATCAGACTTAGCATAATTATTCAAAAGTCAAATTTATATCAACCTGGGCCTAAAAATTGAGGTTTTTCAATGAAAGGGGGCCTTACATGAAGATGTAATATTTTCCAGCAATTTTAAATTTGTGAAGCTTTTTGGTTATAAATAATCCTTACATATGTATTGAATGTACTTTAAATGGAAAGAAAAGTCACAAATAACATATCAAATTAGTCTAAAAGGGTCTTAAGCCAAGTAAGACTGGAAAAAAATAAGGGTCAATTTAGGCCGTGCCACATATTTACATTAATAAATGCATATTGAGGCTATAAGAAATAAAAAATTGTGTCTTTTTTATCATTTCTATACTCATGTGACATGAAACAACAAATCTGAGCACAAAAAGGCTCTTGCAATTAACTTTTCTTACAGACAATATGGTCTGATACAAAGATTTTTGCATTTTTAAGGAAAAACTTGAATGCAATTTTAGTCTCAACAGGCTTCTATTTAAACCACTTGCTATCCTACAGAAGAAAAGAAAGATATTATGTGAGATGGAACAGGTACAATAGACATTGTAAAGTGCTTTTGATACAAATTTAGTGAGGTCTTTATTGTGGACTTCAAATTTTATGTACCAAGAACCCCACTTTTGACTTCATCCAAGCAGGGCATTAGACAAGGGTCATTTATACAACACATTTTGTACATATTGTCTGAGATAATCTTCTTTTCTCTAAATTCTGAGTTCATAAACAAGTAAAAGAACTAGATAAAGGCATTGAAACACAAGTATTGACACATGAAAACCTGTCAGATAGAAAGTCAGGATGCCATGTATGCATCAATATTGAAAAAGCCTTAAAATGCCTATTTTGACCATAAAATGCCAAAATTGGTCCTTTTTGCAGAAATTCTATAAAATAAAAGTTTTAATCCTTTAGTTTCATGCTATTAGACAAATTGACACCACCATATCATTTAGGGAAGTTGCCAAAGTACAGATTCTATATTTACAGACTTCACCTCTTAGGTCCGAGAACACAATTAATTCGTAGTGCATTTCTTTTAGAACATAAATGAAAATTAAAAAAATCCCACCTGCGCTTTCTCAATGAAATTTTTACAGTGTGTTGTACTACTTTTGGGACAAATTATATCAAAATTATAGAAAACTTCATCGCCTCTAACTCAAAATATGGACAATTTTGTGTTTAGGGTGTCTTGAAATCTTTTGACAGCTTCCGAAGTGCTAATTTTTAACCTTTTTCAGCTGGACCAAATCACTACTTTCCTGTAAAATTCTGGACCCAAATTTTTTTACAGTGTTGTTTCACCTCCCTACTTACAATTTCAGGCATTAAACATGGAGAAATAAATTTGGAAGGGATATAAAAATTATTGGCAAGTAACCCACTGTTAACACTAGGGACTATATTCGTGAACAACGAAAATCAAGGGACGACATTTGTGGTCTCGGACCACCTGCATCTAATAAAAAGACACAAACTGAGATTTGGATAGTTCCACTTCAAGGTAAAAATATTTATCTCTTTTGAAATGAAATTAAAAAAATATTGTAACACTTTAGTTTATTAATAAAGATATTATTACGTGTATTTACGTGTGTTGGACTGGTTAATTAATAAAGGTATCATTGCGTAACAATTTTCATATTGGCTTAGTTATAGGTCCTCGGGCAGCCATATTGGCCTTCGGCTTCGCCTCAGGCCAATATGGTACCCTCGGACCTATAACTAAGCCAATATGAAAATTGTTACGCAATAATACCATAATATAAGTTGTTTTATACTACAGGAAGGATGTTGTTTTATACTGCAGAAAGATGATGTTTTATACTACAAAATGAATGTTGTTTTATATTACAGACTGAATTTTGTTTAATACTGCAGAAAGGCTTTGTTTTATATTACAAAATGAATGTTTTTTTATATTACAAAATGAATGTCGTTTTATACTGCAGAAAGGTTGTTGTTTTATATTTCAAAACGAATGTTGTTTAATACTAGTACAAAATATAAGTTGTTTAATAATACAGAAAGGATGTTGTTTTATACTGCAGAAAGATGTTGTTTTTTACTACAAAATTAATGTTGTTTTATACTACATAAAGGATGTTGTTTTATACTAGTTGCAGAATGAATATTGTTTTATACTACGATTTGAATGTTGTTTTATACTATAGAATAGATTGTTGTTTTATATTACAGAATAGACTGTTGTTTTAATTACTATAGAATAGATTGTTTCAACTTGTTGTCACTTACATAGAGCCCAACTTTTTGTCACTTATATAGAGCCCAACTTGTTGTCACTTATATAGAGCCCAATAGGTGGATGGGGATATCCCATCAGGATGATTCCTAGTCCAAATAATTATGACGTCTTGAAAGGCTATTATATTTTTTTTCTTTGACGCCTTACGTCGAAGTAAGGCGTCAAAGAAAAAAATTATAATAGCCTTTCAAGACGTCATAATTATTTGGACTAGATGATTCCTGGCCTTGATAAGTTCATATTTTCAGTTATGGTTTATTTATTGGTATCAGTAAAGTTATGTTTTGTTATGAAATATAAAATATCAGGAATCTGAAATATCAGGAATCTGATTATCTATATTAAAATTTAAAAGGGCCTTCATTTCCATAATAACTGTAATCTAACCTTTATTTGCGTGTTTGTTTGTTTTTTTTGCCCCTAGGTGTTGGTTTGTTACTTATATAAAAAAAAAATTGATATTTTATAAATTAAGAAAGTACAATATTTATTAGAAGTAAAACTGTTGATTTATTTATTTTTCTTATTAAGGATTTCTTGTTTGTGGGTTTGATATTAATGAGCAATAAATGAAATCACGGTCATAAAACTTTCGAGCATGATTTTTGTACTCGGACTCGAAAATCAACCAATCAAATTGCTGGATTTCATGTTTCGAGCATGATTTTTGTGCTCCGAGCACTGAGCAAAGTTTTATGCCTTCAAGGCATGAGTGAAATACATTTTTTCTGTATGGTCAGTAAATAAAGACTCCTTTGACATAACATTAGATTAGTTTGCAGTTTTATTTTTTGACTAGTGTCAAGCTATCCAGCAATTCTCATCCTGCAATTCTCTTTATGAAAAGCTATCCTGCAATTCGTCATCCTGCAATTGCGTTTGGAAAACTACTTGAGCGACAATTTTGTTTTTCTTTAAAATCATAGTTATTGACATTATTTGTTCGAAAACAAGATTTATATAGAAAATCAAAGATTTTTATATCCCATTAACAAAATTCTAACTATAGTTTGTAGATTTTTAACTCATATTTACGATTTTGTAATTAACATTTACAATAAAAAAATCATGACGATGATTCAAATAAAGTATTATCTATTAAGTCCAGGAAGTGATTCGTATTAACGCATGTTTAACCCACATTTGCGATTTTCAAAACTCATATCAACGACTAAAAATATAGAATTTTGATGTAAAATAAATTTGTTCATGGTATATCGACAATACAACTTCATAACTCACATTTCCAACCCATTGCCTTGGCTGTTCTGTATGGCTAGGAATTATAGACTTTGCTCTAATAAATAGCTATTGGATAGTACTACAACGAGAGGGCAAAGAATTTCTGGGTAGGCATTCCTAAAAGTCGAAAATTTCGTCCAAAACATGGAAATAAAGCCAAATTCGATAAAATACGCATTGGGGGCACCCACTTTCCGACCCATTGTCTCGGTAGTTCTTTATGGCTAGGGTTTATAGACGGTGCATTAATAAATAGCTATGGGATAGTACTATAACGTGAGGGTAAAGAATTTTTGGGGTAAGCATTCTTAAAGACCGAAAATTTCGTCCGTAACACGGAAAAATGGTCAAATTTGATAAATACGCATTGGGGTCACCCACTTGTTCAAACCCACTCCCTCGGCTGTTCTTTATGGCTAGGGTTTATAGACGCTGCCTTAATAAATAGCTATGATAGTACTACAACGTGAGGATAAAGAATTTTCTGGGGTTAGCATTCCTAAAGGTCGAAAATTTCGTCCGAAACATAGAAATAAAGTCAATTCGATAAAATACGCATTGGGGGCACCCACTTTCCGACCATTGTCTTGGTAGTTCTTTATGGCTAGGGTTTATAGACGCTGCCTTAATGAATAGCTATGAGATAGTACTACAACGTGAGGCTAAAGAATTTCTGGGGTAAGCATTTCTTAAAGGCCGAAAATTTCGTCGTAACACGGAAAAAATGGTCAAATTTGATAAATACGCATTGGGGTCACCACTTGTTCAAACCATTGCCTCGGCTGTTCTTTATGGCTAGGGTTTATAGACGCTGCCTTAATAAATAGCTATGAGATAGTACTACAACGTGAAGATAAAGAATTTCTGGGTAAGCATTCTTAAAGGCCGAAAAATTTCGTTCGAAACATGGAAATAAAGCAAATTCGATAAAATACGCATTGGGGGCACCCACTTTCCGACCATTGTCTCGGTAGTTCTTTATGGTTAGGGTTTATAGACGCTGCCTTAATGAATAGCTATTAGATAGTACTACAACGTGAGGGTAAAGAATTTCTGGGGTAAGCATTCTTAAAGGACGAAAATTTCGTCCGTAACACGGAAAAATGGTCAAATTTGATAAATACACATTGGGGTCAACCACTTGTTCAAACCCATTGCCTCGGCTGTTCTTTGTGGCTAGGGTTTATAGACGCTGCCTTAATAAATAGCTATGAGATAGTACTACAACGTGAAGATAAAGAATTTCTGGGGTAAGCATTCTTAAAGGCCGAAAATTTCGTCCGAAACATAGAAATAAAGTAAAATACGCATTGGGGGCACCCACTTTCCGACCCATTGTCTTGGTAGTTCTTTATGGCTAGGGTTTATAGACGCTGCCTTAATGAATAGCTATGAGATAGTACTACAACGTGAAGGTAAAGAATTTCTGGGGTAAGCATTCCTAAAGGTCGAAAATTTCGTCCGAAACATAGAAATAAAGCCAAATTCGATAAAATACGCATTGGGGGCACCCACTTTCCGACCCATTGTCTCGGTAGTTCTTTATGGCTAGGGTTTATAGACGCTGCCTTAATGAATAGCTATTAGATAGTACTAAAACGTGACGATAAAGAATTTCTGGGGTAAGCATTCTTAAAGGCCGAAAATTTCGTCCGTAACACGGAAAAAATTGTCAAATTTGATAAATACGCATTGGGGTCACCCACTTGTTCAAACCCATTGCCTAGGATGTTCTTTATGGCTAGGATTTATAGACGGTGCCTTAATAAATAGCTATGAGATAGTACTACAACGTGAAGGTAAAGAATTTCTGGGGTAAGCATTCCTAAAGGTCGAAAATTTCGTCCGAAACATAGAAATAAAGCCAAATTCGATAAAATACGCATTGGGGGCACCCACTTTCCGACCCATTGTCTCGGTAGTTCTTTATGGCTAGGGTTTATAGACGCTGCCTTAATGAATAGCTATTAGATAGTACTAGAACGTGAAGATAAAGAATTTCTGGTGTAAGCATTCTTAACGGCCGAAAATTTCGTCCGAAACATGAAAATAAAGCCAAATTCGATAAAATACGCATTGAGGGCACCCACTTTCCTGACCATCGTCTCGGTAGTTCTTTATGGCTAGGGTTTATAGACGCTGCCTTAATGAATAGTTATTAGATAGTACTACAACGTGAGGGTAAAGAATTTCTGGGGTAAGCATTCTTAAAGGCCGAAAATTTCGTCCGTAACACGGAAAAATGGTCAAATTTGATAAATACGCATTGGGGGCACCCACTTTCCGACCCATTGTCTCGGTAGTTCTTTATGGCTAGGGTTTATAGACGCAGCCTTAATGAATAGCTATTAGATAGTACTACAACGGGAGGGTAAAGAATTTCTGGGGTAAGCATTCCGAAAGGCCGAAAATTTCATCCGAAACATGGAAATAAATCCAAATTCGATAAAATACGCATTGAGGGCACCCACTTTCCGACCCATTGTCTCGGCAGTTCTTTATGGCTAGGGTTTATAGACGCTGCCTTAAAGAATAGCTATTAGATAGTACTAAAACGTGACGATAAAGAATTTCTGGGGTAAGCATTCTTAAAGGCCGAAAATTTCGTCCGTAACACGGAAAAATGGTCAAATTTGATAAATACGCATTTGGGTCACCCACTTGTTCAAACCCATTGCCTCGGCTGTTCTTTATGGCTAGGGTTTATAGACGCTGCCTTAATAAATAGCTATGAGATGGTACTACAACGTGAGGGTAAAGAATTTCTGGGGTAAGCATTCCTAAAGGTCGAAAATTTCGTCCGAAACATAGAAATAAAGCCAAATTCCATAAAATACGCATTGGGGGCACCACCTTTCCGACCCATTGTCTCGGTAGTTCTTTATGGCTAGGGTTTATAGACGCTGCCTTAATGAATAGCTATTAGATAGTACTACAATGTGAGGGTAAAGAATTTCTGGGGTAAGCATTCTGAAAGGCCGAAAATTTCGTCCGAAACATGGAAATAAAGCCAAATTCGATAAAATACGCATTGAGGGCACCCACTTTCCGACCCATTGTCTCGGTAGTTCTTTATGGCTAGGGTTTATAGACGCTGCCTTAATGAATAGCTATTAGATAGTACTACAACGTGAAGGTAAAGAATTTCTGGGGTAAGCATTCTTAAAGGCCGAAAATTTCGTCCGTAACACGGAAAAATGGTCAAATTTGATAAATACGCATTTGGGTCACCAACTTGTTCAAACCCATTGCCTCGGCTGTTCTTGATGGTTAGGGTTTATAGACGCTGCCTTAATAAATAGCTATGAGATAAAACTACAACGTGAGGGTAAAGAATTTCTGGGGTAAGCATTCTGAGGGGCCGAAAATTTCGTCCGTAACACGGAAAAAAAGTCATATTTGCTGAAATATGCACTGGGGTCACCCACTTGTTCAAACTCGTTGCCCCGGCAGTTCTGTATGGCTAGGGATTATAGAACCTGCTCTTATGAATAGCTATTGGGTGCGACTACAACGAGGGGGCAAAGAATTTCTGGGGTAAGCATTACTAGTGGACGGAAATTGCGTCCGAAACATGGAAATCCAACCAAATTTGATATAATACGCATTAGGGCACCTACTTTCCGACCCACTGTCTCAGTAGTTTCTTATGGCTAGGCATTATAGACGCTGCCCTGAGGAATAGCTATTGGATAGGACTACAACATGAGGCTAAAGAATTTCTGGGGTAAGCATTCTGAGGGGCCGAAAATTTCGTCCGTAACACGGAAAAAAGGTCATATTTGCTGAAATATGCACTGGGGTCACCCACTTGTTCAAACTCGTTGCCCCGGCAGTTCTTTATGGCTAGGGATTATAGAACCTTCTCTAATGAATAGCTATTGGGTGCGATTACAACGAGGGGGCAAAGAATTTCTGGGGTAAGCATTACTAGTGGACGGAAATTGCGTCCGAAACATGGAAATCCAACCAAATTTGATATAATACGCATTGGGGCACCCACTTTCCGACCCACTGTCTCAGTAGTTCCTTATGGCTAGGCATTATAGACGCTGCCCTGAGGAATAGCTATTGGATAGGACTACAACGTGAGGCTAAAGAATTTCTGGGGTAAGCATTCTGAGGGGCCGAAAATTTCGTCCGTAACACGGAAAAAAAGTCATATTTGCTGAAATATGCACTGGGGTCACCCACTTGTTCAAACTCGTTGCCCTGGCAGTTCTGTATGGCTAGGGATTATAGAACCTGCTCTAATGAATAGCTATTGGGTGCGACTACAACGAGGGGGCAAAGAATTTCTGGGGTAAGCATTACTAGTGGACGGAAATTGCGTCCGAAACATGGAAATCCAACCAAATTTGATATAATACGCATTGGGGCACCCACTTTCCGACCCACTGTCTCAGTAGTTCCTTATGGCTAGGCATTATAGACGCTGCCCCGAGGAATAGCTATTGGATAGGACTACAACGTGAGGCTAAAGAATTTCAGGGAGTAAGCATTCTGAAGGGCCGAAAATTTCGTCCGTAACACGGAAAAAAAGTCATATTTGCTGAAATATGCACTGGGGTCACCCACATGTTCAAACTCGTTGCCCTGGCAGTTCTGTATGGCTAGGGATTATAGAACCTGCTCTAATGAATAGCTATTGGGTGCGACTTCAACGAGGAGGCAAAGAATTTCTGGGGTAAGCATTACTAGTGGACGGAAATTGCGTCCGAAACATGAAAATCCAACCAAATTTGATATAATACGCATTGGGGGCACCCACTTCCCGACCCACTGTCTCAGTAGTTACTTATGGCTAGGCATTATAGACGCTGCCCTGTGGAATAGCTATTGGATAGGACTACAACGTGAGGCTAAAGAATTTCTGGGGTAAGCATTCTGAGGGGCCGAAAATTTCGTCCGTAACACTGAAAAAAGTCATATTTGCTGAAATATGCACTGGGGTCACCCACTTGTTCAAACTCGTTGCCCCGGCAGTTCTGTATGGCTAGGGATTATAGAACCTGCTCTAATGAATAGCTATTGGGTGCGACTACAACGAGGGGGCAAAGAATTTCTGGGGTAAGCATTACTAGTGGACGGAAATTGCGTCCGAAACATGGAAATCCAACCAAATTTGATATAATACGCATTGGGGCACCCACTTTCCGACCCACTGTCTCAGTAGTTCCTTATGGCTAGGCATTATAGATGCTGCCCTGAGGAATAGCTATTGGATAGGACTACAACGTGAGGCTAAAGAATTTCAGGGAGTAAGCATTCTGAGGGGCCGAAAATTTCGTCCGTAACACGGAAAAAAAGTCATATTTGCTGAAATATGCACTGGGGTCACCCACTTGTTCAAACTCGTTGCCCTGGCAGTTCTGTATGGCTAGGGATTATAGAACCTGCTCTAATGAATAGCTATTGGGTGCGACTTCAACGAGGAGGCAAAGAATTTCTGGGGTAAGCATTACTAGTGGACGAAATTGCGTCCGAAACATGAAAATCCAACCAAATTTGATATAATACACATTGGGGGCACCCACTTCCCGACCCACTGTCTCAGTAGTTACTTATGGCTAGGCATTATAGACGCTGCCCTGAGGAATAGCTATTGGATAGGACTACAACGTGAGTTTAAAGAATTTCTGTGGTAAGCATTCTGAGGGGCCGAAAATTTCGTCCGTAACACTGAAAAAAGTCATATTTGCTGAAATATGCACTGGGGTCACCCACTTGTCCAAACTCGTTGCCCCGGCAGTTCTGTATGGCTAGGGATTATAGAACCTGCTCTAATGAATAGCTATTGGGTGCGACTACAACTCGTTGTAGTACTATTCAATAGCTATTTATTAGAGCAGAGTCTATAATTCCTAGCCATACAGAACAGCCGAGGCAATGGATTTGAACAAGTGGGTGAGCCCAATGCGTATTTATCAAATTTGACCATTTTTACGTGTTACGGATGAATTTTTCGGCCTTTTAGCATGCTTACCCCAGAAATTCCTTGTCCTCACGTTGTAGTACTATCTAATAGCTATTCATTAAGGCAGCGTCTATAAACCCAAGCCATAAAGAACTACCGAGACAATGTGTCGGAAAGTGGGTGCCCTCAATGCGTATTTGATCGAATTTGGCTATATTTCCATGTTTCGGACGAAATTTTCGACATTTAGGAATGCTTACCCCAGAAATTCTTTGTCCTCTCGTTGTAGTACTATCCAATAGCTATTTATTAAAGCAGAGTCTATAATTCATAGCCATACAGAACAGCCGAGGCAATGGGTTTGAACAAGTGGGTGACCCCAATGCGTATTTATAAAATTTGACCATTTTTACGTGTTACGGACGAATTTTTCGGCATTTAAGCATGCTTACCCCAGAAATTTTTTGTCCTCACGTTGTAGTACTATCTAATAGCTATTCATTAAGGTAGCATCTATAAACCCTAGCCATAAAGAACTACCGAGACAATGTGTCGAAAAGTGGGCGCCCTCAATGCGTATTTTATCGAATTTTGCTTTATTTCCATGTTTCGGACGAATTTTTCGACCTTTAGGAATGCTAACCCCAGAAATTCTTTACCCTCACGTTGTAGTACTATCTTATAGCTATTCATTAAGGCAGCGTCTATAAACCCTAGATATAAAGAACTACCGAGACAATGGGTCGGAAAGTGGGTGCCCTCAATGCGTATTTGATCGAATTTGGCTTTATTTTCATGTTTCGGACGAAATTTTCGACCTTTAGGAATGCTTACCCCAGAAATTCTTTGCCTTCTCGTTTGTAGTACTATCCAATAGCTATTTATTAGAACAGAGTCTATAATTCCTAGCCATACAGAACAGCCGAAGCAATGGGTTTGAACAATTGGGTGACCCCAATGCGTATTTATCAAATTTGACCATTTTTCCGTGTTACGGACAAAATTTTCGGCCTTTAAGAATGCTTACCCCAGAAATTCTTTACCCTCACATTGTAGTACTATCTCATAGCTATTCATTTAGGCAGCGTCTATAAACCCTAGCCATAAAGAACTACCGAGACAATGGATCGGAAAGTGGGTGCCCCCAATGCGTATTTTATCGAATTAGGGCTTATTTCCATGTTTCGGACGAAATTTTCGACCTTTAGGAATGCTTACCCCAGAAATTCTTTACCCTCACGTTGTAGTACTATCTCATAGCTATTTATTAAGGCAGCGTCTATAAACTCTAGCCATAAAGAACTACCGAGACAATGGGTCGGAAAGTGGGTGCCCTCAATGCGTATTTTATTGAATTTGGCTTTATTTCCATGTTTCGGACGAAATTTTCGACCTTTAGGAATGCTTACCCCAGAAATTCTTTGCCCTCTCGTTGTAGTATTCAATAGCTATTTATTAGAGCAGAGTCTATAATTCCTAGCCATACAGAACAGCCGAGGCAATGGGTTTGAACAAGTGGGTGACCCAATGCGTATTTATCAAATTTGACCATTTTTACGTGTTACTGCCGAATTTTTCGGCCTTTAAGCATGCTAACCCCAGAAATTATTTGTCCTCACGTTGTAGTACTATCTAATAGCTATTTATTAAGGCAGCGTCTATAAACCCTAGCCATAAAGAACTACCGAGACAATGGGTCGGAAAGTGGGTGCCATCAATGCGTATTTGATCGAATTTGGATTTTTTCCATGTTTCGGACGAAATTTTCGACCTTAAGAAATGCTCACCCCAGAAATTCTTTCTTTCTCGTTGTAGTACTATCCAATAGCTATTTATTAGAGCAGAGTCTATAATTCCTAGCCATACAGAACAGCCGAGGCAATGGGTTTGAACAAGTGGGTGACCCAAATGCGTATTTATCAAATTTGACCATTTTTCCGTGTTATGGATGAAATATTCGGCCTTTAAGCATGCTTACCCCAGAAATTCTTTACCCTCACGTTGTAGTACTATCTCATAGCTATTCATTAAGGCAGCGTCTTAAAACCCTAGCCATAAAGAACTACCTAGACAATGGGTCGGAAAGTGGGTGCCCTCAATGCGTATTTTATCGAATTTGGCTTTATTTTCATGTTTCGGACGAAATTTTCGACCTTTAGGAATGCTTACCCCAGAAATTATTTGCCCTCTCGTTGTAGTACTATTCAATAGCTATATATTAGAGCAGAGTCTATAATTCCTAGTCATACAGAACAGCCAAGGCAATGGGTTGGAAATGTGAGTTATGAAGTTGTATTGTCGATATACCATGAACAAATTTATTTTACATCAAAATTCTATATTTTTAGTCGTTGATAAGAGTTTTGAAAATCGCAAATGTGGGTTAAACATGCGTTAATACAAATTACTTCCTGGACTTAATAGATAATACTTTATTTGAATCGTTGTCATGATTTTTTTTATTGTAAATGTTAATTACAAAATCGTAAATATGAGTTAAAAATCTACAAACTATAGTTAGAATTTTGTTAATGGGATATAAAAATCTTTGATTTTCTATATAAATCTTGTTTTCGAACAAATAAAGTCAATAACTATGATTTTAAAGAAAAACAAAATTGTCGCTCAAGTAGTTTTCCAAACGCAATTGCAGGATGACGAATTGCAGGATAGCTTTTCATAAAGAGAATTGCAGGATGAGAATTGCTGGATAGCTTGACACTAGTTATTTTTTGTAGTTTCTTTTTTTTTGTAATTTGTTTATTTTTGACATAAAGACATAAAACAATCAAGCAGGATTACACACATGTACAGTTTCAAGTATGGTCTTAAAGATATTTTCATTATATGACAACTCTAAATAGCAAGACATACAACAAAATATAACTATAATTTTCGAACCAGTTATAAAATATTTAAATTGCCTAGGAAAGATTGTAATGACAACCATTTTTTATATATATATATTCTTTTTGTGTAGGCAATAAGAAATTTACTGTATATTGTTCTCTTCTTATACATATCTTAAATCTGCAATACTGCCTTTCACCAAAGGTTTTTCTCCTGAATTTTACAGCTATAAATATAAAATTTTAAAATCGACTTTATGTTGTACTACATTATATGGGTCAAAAGTTTCCCCAATACCAAAAATAACATCTTTTGCCTCTATATGTTTAAGGCTAAATCCACATTCTAATAATAAATCTTGAGGTGCTATCCAAATATTTTTGTTGTACATGTATATACATTCCCAAAAAATATGCAAGAAGCTTTTCTTGGTTTCAGTGCAAAAAGTGCTCACTTCTGTTTCTATTAAATTTTTTGTAGTTTCACAGTTAAACATTTTATTTGTTAAAGTTTTATGTAGAAAATGATAGAAATAAAATCGTTATGAATTATTTGTTTTCGTTTCTTTCAATTATCCACCAGATGGAGAATGATCTCAAATTACACAATTATCCACCAAAAACAACTACAACAAATGAGACATTTATCCACCAGATACGACTACATTGAAACAAGATCTCATATGAGATAGTTATCCGCCAGATACTATGAATATACACAATGTAGTGTGATCTCAAATGAGACATTTATCCACCAGATACTACTACATTGAAACAAGATCTCATATGAGATAGTTATCCGCCAGATACTATGAATATACACAATGTAGTGTGATTTCAAATGAAACTTTTATCCACAAGATACAATACTGCTTCAAAGAAGTAAGATCTCAAATGAAACATTTCTTCACCAGATATTACTACACTGTAGTATGAATGCAAATGAGACAATTATCCACCAGATACTACTACAATGTAGTGTGATCTCAAATGATATAAGTATCCACCAGATAATTATACAAATTAGTATGATGTCAAATGAGACAACAATACACACGATACTACTATAATGTACTATGATCTCAAATGAGATATTTATTCATTAGATACTACATGTACTACAATGAAGTATGATGCCAAATGAGACAGTTATCCACCAACCACCAAATACTACTACAATGTCCTATGATCTCAAATGAGATAATTACGGACCTGTTTATACTACAATGTACGATGATATCAAATAAGACAATTATCCAACAGATACTATGTTTTTCTCAAATATTGCATCGATGGACTTCGCTTAAAAATAGGATAAATTGATAGCTGAAATAGTACGTAGCGAACTTCCAAAATATATTAATTTTGTTTTTGTTTACATTGTCCTTTATACTGTGGTTTGGGGTTCTTGCGGCGTTTGTTATTTAGCGGTATATGTTCAGAGATAGCCATACTATTGTGCAAACACTACACAGTCTGGGTTGCAATATTGTAACTGTAGCTTAATTAAGGCTCTACCTCCATTGCATAAAATATATAGATTGAAGGAAAAATACGACCATGTCAAATTTGTAAAATAGTAATTTAACTTTTTTAAACTAGACATATAAACGTTATTAATTTTCTTTTATTGAAGGCCGCACGGTTGTCTGTACATTCATTTACTTCATCATAAGTTGAACACTGGTGGATATTTGTCAAATTAATTGCAGCATTCATACCACAACTACTTATTTTTTTTATTTTTTATACGCCCGTCGTCTTTTAGACGGGACGTATTATGGTATACCGTTGTCCGTCCGTCCGTCCGTCGTCCACACTTCGGACAATAACTCAAAAACACTTTCACCAATTTCCATGAAACTTAAGTGAATTGTTTATATCTATTGACGTAAGCTCCCTTTCGTTTTTTTTTTTTTATTTCAGATTTTAAGTTTTGGATTTATGGGGCTTCATTCATAAAAAAGTGGGGATTTTCAACACTTCGGACAATAACTCAAAAAGGCTTTCACCAATGTCCATGAAACTTTGGTAAATTGTTTATATCTATTGATGTAAGCTCCCTTTTAGTTTTTATAAATTTCAGATTTTAAGTTTTGGATTTATGGGGCTTTATTCATAAAAAAAGGGGGATTTTCAACACTTCGGACAATAACTCAAAAAGGCTTTCACCAATGTCCATGAAACTTTGGTGAATTGTTTATATCTATTGATGTAAGCTCCCTTTCAATTTTTATAAATTTCAGATTTTACATTTCCGTGTAATGAATTTTTATGCTTAAAAAAGGGGGGGATTTTCCAATTTTGGGACAATAACTAACACTTTCACAAAATTTTTATGCAACTTTGATAAATTGTTTATATCTATTGACATAAGCTCCCTTTCCATTTTTATAAATTTTACCTTTTACTATCTCTTCTTTGACTAGATTTATACGATGTGTGTATTCACGGTTCTGTGGCAAATTGAATACTCTTAGATGGCTTGTTGAAAGGTAAATTGTTATTTGCACTTCGGTATTTAACCACGCCTCTAGGGCACACCTTGCCAGGTGTGACTGTCTATTCGGATCAGTGGATTATAAAACAAGGGAGCATTCAATATACACATCTATAATACTAATTCAAGTTTCAAGTTTGTTACAAATAAAAATAGATCGCCGTGGAATTATTTAATTATATTTGCTGTATCATTTATTTCAATTCAAATAAATTAATTTACTAAGTAATAAAATTTAAACAATTTTCGGTTAAGACGGGAAACTTAATTCATGTGTCAGAATGAAATGATATACACCTCTTGTCCTTGATGTATGTCTCATTAAAAAGGGGGAATTAGAAATAGCTTTACCAAAGCATTTTGATTTTCTTTATTAGGCAAAAAATGTACGAGAACACTTACATTTAGACTTTTGAAAGCATGTATTAATGTATATCTGAAACTATCTGAAGATAAGTAGATAAATCTACCGAAGCGGAGTATAATATGTACGAACAAAGAAAAATACTTTTGTTTTTAAATCTTTGCACATTCATGATTAATTATTGTTATCTATTACTCATTCAATTACTTAATTGGTACCTAAAATATGTCTACCGCTTGGCATTAAAACTCGGTGTAGTAGGAAGGGTTTTATTACATATACTAGATTATATTATTTGGATGAGGATTTGAGCTATCCTATAAAACACATTTATTAGTTAACTACATTCGAGCCCAAAGGATATTAACTTAGATGATTCAATTAACTTTACTCACATATTACTTATATTTCTATCTTATGATTTTTGCGTGCTTGTTTTTATAGAACAGTTTATATATGGTCCAAAAATTTATCATAAAATCATAAATAAAAATATCTTGTTCGGAGAATGATAGTACTATAACAGTGGTTCCAGTCAGTCAAAAGAGTCAGATTTTGACGAGTATGGTCATATTGGGTACGCACTAGAGCCAGGGTATACCGAAGAAGAGCTCCATAAAATGGAAGCTGCAGAAAGTTCCCGAAATCATGATATCCTTAGCAACCATCGCTAGTTTTTAAAACACAGATTGGTGTTCGTGTACTAACTGCATACTTATGCCGTTATTAACGGAATGTCTATGTTGCCACTAATTTACTCTCTTTGATCGTAATATTGAATTGGGTGAATGCATAAGTAACAGCATCGATTTCATAACAGTTTGTCTGAACCCGGTTGTTCTTGAAACTAACTATATAAGTTTTTTTTTAAGTACAATCGTATTCATATTATACATGTTAAATGAATGAACAAATATTAAACCTATCTGTTTATTGTTTTCCGTCCATGTCTGCTCATCGCCAGAAATAAAGTTTGTCGCACGAAAAAATGGTGTTAATTCCAGAGTCAAAATTTAAAGAACTTATTTTCCATGTTTTCTGGTATTGTTCGAAAGAGAATTGACCTAACAGAAGAATTACTATCTTAGGCTGTCAGTAACACATGTAGAGTAGTGGGTCGTTGTTGGACATGCAAATCTTATAAAGTGTATCATCTGTTAAATTTGCAGGTCACTGAAAGGGGAAGTTCCATACGGAAGTAGGTTTTGAGATTGATTTTTTTTTTATATCCAGTGACACATTTTACATGCGTATTCTTGAACGTTTGATACATCATTTACTCTCAAATTGCAAAAAAACGAAAACTTCCACTTGTATTTATAGTATTTGTTGAAATAGTCCTCGTCTCACAACGTATAATACTCTATCTATTTGACCAACGATGTTCAAAAACAAAAGACAGCGAATTTTATGTCATCTTTCCCTATTTTTGAATGTAACTTATAAGGCTGTTCAACTGGCAAGAATACCGCCAGAGACATATATACATGTCTCTGATACCGCTAAAGCGAACAAGCAGTTTATTCTTTAAATTGCTATCATATCACGGCAAGAAAGAAAATAAATCCCGAAATTGATTTGAAACTTTAATACTCAATAGTTTTCCTAGATAATACTCACACCCCTTTGGGATTATTAGTGTACGTCCAGTTGCATATATTTTACATGAATGTCGGAACAATTGTGATGATGACGAATTTCTTCCTTTATTCGAGAACAATCTAATTGATACATAAAACTGGGATCTTACTATGTTCATAACTTCGATGAACCAAAGCAAGATATATATCGACCTGTATTTAAATCAAACTGGTTCTCTTCTTCTTCTTCTTCTTCTTTTGGTATACAATATAGTCTGATACATGTATATATTTTAAATTGCACTATAATAGTTCCGTAACTTTCTATCCAGGCGTATAAGCCAACATCGACAAGTGCGTACATTTTTAAAATCAATATTTTTGGTATGTACCAGTCTGTCCTTTACTATAATTGACAAATTACATTTTCCCAAATTAACCCTCGGAAAAAATATGTATATAGATTTTTATTTCTTCAAATCTTTTTTTTTTTTTGTGGTATTTTTTATATTTTCATAAATAATATTCTTTACACCAGAAATGTTATTTATAAACAAGCGTACGAGTTAAATTATTGGCATCATATCACTTTCGGACACACAAGACAGAGATGTGTATTATACACCTGATAGTTCAAAATGGAAAGTTATAAGTCTGCCGTGTACACTGATCAATACCTACAGAAGTGAAACGATGCATGAACTTGCAAGCCCGACAGGAAATCGCTTGAATACCCGGACGTGTCACCTGAGTCCTCACACCCTCACAATACCTTTGGGAGTAATACCTTTAGCCATGCTGGTGATCAGATGAGGAAAGATCCGAATTTATTTGAATAAAGTTTATTACTTTAAAGAATTATGAACGAATTAGATTTTTGAAAACAATTTTCACGGAACACTTATTTATTATTTGAACTGTGACTCTTTAACTAATTCCAATATTAACAGTTTAAAAATAACAGATATATAATAATGGTCATTTAAAAAAAAATAAGAACATTTTCCGTATCAAGTTTATAGTTAGTCAGATAAAACAATCGTACGATTGACAAGATATCGACACGCAATTACGACTACATCGGTTACTGTAGTTTTGGTCCTTTGTGTTTTATAGACATATCGTGATAAAAATCGTAGAAGATGACAAAATGGCGGAGCGTAGAAAATTGATACTCAAATTTTAAAATCGATGTTGATCTCTTATCTAGCGGAATAAAACTTTAATATCTATAAATTTGAGCCTTTTTTATACAGAATGGACATAATATCAATTTTTGATTTTTTTGCGAAGTTTCCCTTTAAGTAATGAATTTTTATACTTAAAAAAGGGGGATTTTATGAAACTTTGGTGAATATATTAATGTAACATCCCTTTTGATTTGTATATATATTTCTAGTTGATCATATAAATTCATTTAAAGCATAAAAGACGAGTTAAAAGAGCAACGGGCGTATCATGCGCTAAAGCGCAGCCCTTTATTATTTTTTCATTTCTTTCAAATTAGTTATTAAAGACCGCAATTTTTATACTCAGGTCCGGTTTTGGAATTATTTTCAGTTGTTTGAACTACTTAGTAATTAGGTTTTTCCCTACCATATAATAAAATATTTTGCCCCATATCAATTACTTTTCTTTTCAAAAAAGACTTCAATATGTCACAAAAAGGCCATTATCACAATTTTAGCAGATTTTAGATTTTTTTTAACGATTTGAGACCTAAATTTTGCAAATTGCTAAATATACGATACAAGTTCTATCATCCTTTTCCCGCCATTTAGAAAAATCGAATATCTCAAAAAGTCGTTCTATAAATATCAATACTTTTAGCTTAGTTTGTTCCTAAACTAACGCTCTTCTAACTGTTGACTTGAAGTATCAATTTTAGTTTTAAGACTGATCGCATGTCCCCTACCCCTTCTGTAAATTCCTCTTCAAATTTTACGGGAAATTATGAAATAAAAAGGAGAGAGGATGTAATCATAATTGTGACGTACACTGCAGCTCAAAACGTTTATATTTTCATCGTTCAATTAAGAGATAACTGTATTGTATTTGAAGCTTTAATGACGTCCATCGGTAGTTTTACTCTCGCAAATTTAGTTTACATGGCGACGCGGAGCGGAGACAGGTAAACGGGTATTTGCGACAGTAAAACTACCGATGGACGTCCGCAAAGCTTCAAATACAATACAGTTATCTCTATTCTAATGCAAAACAAGTTCATAATTAAATTTCAATCATTATTTCAGTGTAAAATCTTCATTAAAGAAAATTCCGCTAAATGATGTTATCTTCTTTGGTCCCCAGGGCCGTAACTAGCCTCTTCAAATAGTGAGGCAAAATTTTTGGCGAGGGGACTGGGGGCCGCTGAAGGCCCCCAGAAGCTCTGAGAAAAACAACGCCAAAATTATGAATTCTGAGCGTTTCCCGGACTCTTTCTGACTTTGAAACGCAATTAATTTTTAGCTTTTTTTCAACAATATTCTGGTCTGAAAGCAAAAACATAGATTCATTGTAATTTAAGACTTTAAGGTTTTATGGACAACATTAAAAGACCGATATGTAGGACAAAGCAAAATTCGTAATTCTCATAATCATTAATACCGGATCTGTCTGTCTGTTTTAGTCTTGTATTGTGCTTAGACTTTGGTGATATTTTTATGACTAGATTGAAATATATTGACAGTGCAGTATTATGCTTTAAATACTAATAATTACATTAGATGTATGTTTCATTACTATACGTTATTCTGATTGGCTAACGGCACATCATGTGTTATTCCTTAAGCTGTTGTATCACTCATTAAAACTTCTCATTCATGATGACACGAGGTCCCACAATAAAGTGCACAGGTAAATGAAATAAAAACTTGATAAAAGGCGTGTTTTCATGATCCTATAGGTAAAAATGTAATTATAAGTATTGAATGCTTTTTTTGTAACTTTATAGGGTTGTAAAAGCGTTGACCGTGCGCACATTTTAAGTATGAAGCGCTTCCGCGCTTCATACAAAATGTACTTCGGTCAACGCTTTTACAATTAATTGAAAGATGAGAACTGTAATGAACTCTCAAGAAAACATCGTCTATCTTGAAATCTTTTTAATTTTTGAAACCAGACATCGTGTGTCTGTTGCTTTAAAATGGACGCCATTTTGTATTCACTTCTACTGTGTTACTGTATAAGCCTCCGCCAGTAAGAGCACCTCTGAATACAAAGAAAGATAACTCAAATTTTATCCATTTTCTCATTGACACTGATAAGACCATAAGTAAGACTAAATCAAAATCTGTCTTCATCCTTCTAACTTTAAGACATGTAGTTTTAGGTCTTTTGAGTCAAGGTTCATAGATAAAAAGGTCTTTGGAGGGGGAAAAGGGGGGTCTCTACTTTGAATACTTTATTTTTAATACCATTTTTCTCTATTCTTCAGTTTATTTGTCAATTTTATAAATTAATAGCACAAGAATCATGCAAATAAAAGAAATCAAAGCCTACAAGCTCATCAGTAATATACCTAAAGAAAAAAGAAGAGAACTTAGACTATTTTAGGAGTAAAAAACAATGCACACAGAAAAGTCGCTAAAATTGTAACCCTTAAAAATCTAGTCGCGCGCTAAATCCCCATGGAGATTTTCAAAAGTTGGCAGGTCTGCTGTATCAGGCTTTAATGTTGTGTCCATACTTGCCCCAACTGTTCAGGGTTCGACCTCTGCTGTAGTATCAAGCTGCGCCCTGTTGAGCATCTGATTTATTTGAAGGGTAGATGTTCCCGACCTGTTTATTAGTGGAATTGTGAATCAGGCCATTACTCTTCTCAATTGTATCAATGCATACTTTTCATGTTGGGACAGTTTCCCTCATTTTTGAAGGCTGTATGGTTGCCGATAATTGCTTTGTCATTTGAACATTTGTGGGTAGTTGTCTTATTGGCAATCTTATTACATATTTTAATTTTTATATGTATCCATACTTCAGAAAAATTGTTTCAATTGTAATGAATCCCCTCCAGACTTGCCTTCATCTTCCTTTATCTTCATTGGAACAATTTTTTTTGTGGGGGAGGGTTCCAAACCTGTTGTTTATAAGTTGCAAATCAGGCCATTACTTTTCTTAATTTAAATGTTGCTTACTTAACATGTCTAGACTGTTTTTCTCTCACTTTTTAAGGCTGTATGGTTGCCTATAATTACTTTGTAATTTTAACCTCTGGAAAGTTGTCTCTTTGGAAATTATACCACATATATACAGATTTTTATATGGATTGTAGACTTGAAAAAGATGTTCAAAGTTGAATATGCTACAAACTTTTAACAACCCTACTACTTATTTATCATGCATGTTTATCATGAAACTTTTGATCAGAACTATATATAAGTGATTTCACCATTTCTTCATATGTGTACCACTATCAATCAACAGAACAAATGCGAATAATTTTTTTAATATTTGCATATGGTTTCCTTTAATTTCTCACATCTATTTTATTTGAATTTAGGGATATAAGTATTATTTATATAAACAAATCTCATGTCGATATATAACATGTACAACAATCAAACATCAACCCACACCAAACTGGCTGTAGTTGAAAAACATCAAAAGGGAAAATACAGTGAAATTTGGAGAATTTATATTATCACATGTACATGCATTTGAAATATTTAAAATATTTTTTTTCAAATTTTTTAGTTTTAGGTTCCATCTAGCTACCATATTAGAAAACTGGGATTTAAACGCTAGTCTATTAGAGGGATATTTCCAGGGGCGAATCCAGAATTTTTCCTAAGTGGGGGCCCACTGACTACCTAAGTGAGGGCTCACTCCGGTCATGCTCCAGTGGTTCTCTAAAAAAATCAACCATTTTTTTCCAGACAAGGGGAGGGGGCCCTCTTAATTCGCCTTTGATTTCATTGGTTGTAATTTTGGAATTTATTTTATCATGAATCAGATTTGAACACGACATGGTGAATGAAGGTAAAGACCGAATGTCAGTTTTAGTCTTATATATGTACTTTAATTTTAGTCTTACATGTATATATGTGTACATATATCACTGATTCAGTGGCGATGGTGAATAGCTATATATGGACACTGACAAGTCTTAGATAACATTTTATAGTTTTGAATGTTTCTTCATCAGTTGACTAAAATTAGGTGGAGGTATGTTTTTATTTCCAACAGAGGGGCACTCATGCTCAACCTATATCAATTTGTGCATGAAGCGATTGATAGTTGCCAGACACTGAATGATTATACCACAAATTTGTGAAAGTTTTAACCTATGCATATATACTTTAAATATAATTTAAAAAAATCATGTCTTTTTCAGGACTTCTGATCCAACCATGTAGTATGGCATGTTATTGAGATATGGTTCTGGTTGATTGATGTTCATGAAGGACCTGTAGTACAAAGTATATCACTGGATTGAGCTCTCTGTCTAAGTGTATTATTAAAGTGCTTTGCTTTGAGCTCGGTTCGTTGTTATGCAATTCATTCTTTGTGAACTAAAGATTTTACAGACAACTCTCGTGTACAAGGATGTCTCAAAGTATTATCATTTCTATGTACAATGTAAGTAACCGGGAGATAAAAGCATTTTATTTTTTGTTTTAATTAAACATTATTTGTCCATTGACCAAATTTAAAAAAAAAGAACAAATTTACACAACAATGCTACTCCCGCTACTAGCAAAATGATGCTAGGTTGTATTAATACATCTGTAATGCCTACTGATGTCAGACTCGGTCCTGAGTGTAAATGGTCATTCAATTATGTTAAAAATTATACCAAAATTTATAAGGCCTATCTGGCTTAATTGAAACTATATTTCATTGTACATGTTCAACATTTTTCACTCGTTTGTTTATTTTGTGTGAATTAACATTGTAACAGTAAATGTTAATTACAACAGTAACACTTACATACCACAAAAAAATACTGTATTGGTATCACTTATATTTGTATCCACATATTAACAACAACAAAAATGAAAAGAGAATAATTTTGCAATACCATTTTCATATTGAATACTATAACTTTTTAGATATTTGGACATATTAAGTAAATGTTTATAATATCCACTTGACATGCTTGAAATTCTTTCAGATAACTTTTGGAGCAGTTATGAATCTTTGAAGCATGCTCACAAAGGTTCTTTCGGTGATATCATTTTCATATTGGTCAAAACTTTGTTTTGCTTTCACCAGCTTTGAAGGAGATATTGTCAAAGAATTGATAGAAAACAGCACAGAAGCTTACTTTCTAGCTCATCAGGCCCAATCATCATGTTAATAAAAACCAATAAATGTCTTCTAATCAGAGGATCAATTCAACATTTTAAAGTGTTTTACTAATGATACTGACAAGCCACCACAAAGATATATAAATAGAACCATACAAATAGTTAGCAAATACATATAAAAAAAGATGTGATATGATTGCCAATGAGACAATTCTCCACAACAGACCAAAATGACATAGAAATTAACAATTACAGGTCACCGCACAACCTTCAACAATGAGCAAAGCTAATACAGCAAAGTCAGCTATAAAAATGTCGAAATGACAATGTAAAACAATTCAAAGGAGAAAAATAACAGGCTTATTTATGTACAAAAAATAAAGAAAAAACGAATATGTAACACATAAACAAACGACAACCACTAAATTACAGTCTCCTTATATCATGTTCTCAGATATCATCTCTCAATTTAAAAAAAATCACGAAAAATTGAACCTATTATGTGTTGCTCTCCTAGCTATAAAATGTATCCAAAATCAAAGATGTGGATCATATTCTATCATAATCATTTGGTAACTAATGCAATTAGTGTCTCTTCCATGCCCGTCTTGAACATAAAAACTTAACTAAATATAAAATAAACAACACTCCTAATGCTCAGGTTGGTTATCATCGTGCAACACAGTTAATAACACATAAAGGAAAATCATAGAACTACATTTATCATAAAACACTGTCAAATATCCAAACATACTATCCACACTCATCTGTGTCCACACTTGTATAATCTATAAAGATATATTATCTAGTTGCAGATATTTAAGTAGACATTAAAAGTTAGATGAATTCGTGACGCTATATTTAACCATGAACAGAGTGCAGAATAAAATATTTTGAAAAATTATATGAATAAAATATTGACCCTTTAATGGTTAATTCAAAATTCAATAATGCTTTAAACCTTTCTTTTGTCAATTTTAAACTGACCTCGAATTAGTTGGCCTTAGGATGGAAGTTTTAATTTCGTCAATCTTTTTAATCGACAAATGAACGTAGCATACTGGAAGGTCGGATTTAAATCAGATTGTGAACATTTGACAATCAGCAAATAAAGAACGGGAAATTCCAAGTTTGAGTATTACAAATATGTAACCTAATTCAACAAAGAATCGTATGGAGAAACATTTTCGGAAAGTCGACGTCGTATGTAGGTCATTTTCAAAAAATGTATAATTGTCGGTACATCTATACTGAACTTATTTATTCTTATAAAGGAAATTGTCGTTTTTCAAAGTTTTTTTTTTGAATATTAAGCAACGCCACGTGGCCTCTTAAGTTTCTAGCGATAACTTTTCCATCTCAAGCGAGAAGCATGATATGAAAATTATCACAAAAAAAGATCAAAAGAAAAATGCACAAAATAGCGATAATAAAAATTATAATATTTATTTATTTAAGAATTTTGTGTAATTTACAGTTGTAATGTACTACATTTAATAGACAAATCACAACAACTTTAGATAGGAAACCGCGTTTCATATGTTCTTATAAAAAGACATCAGGTAATTAGTGTTTGATAAGTTTATAAAAAACATAAAACATTAAAACATTTTCATTGTATGCACCAATCTTAAAAAGATTCATGAGAGACTTTTAAGACACAATATATACATATAAACACATTTTTACACATTTACATTTAAAATGTAAAATATTTTTTTCTATAAGAACTATTGAAATAAAATACTGTTTCTTCTTAATAAAATATCGTTGCAGGTTTGGCATCTATAGCAGCTACATTGTCGTTATTAAATAAAAATATAATTTTTTCACCATCTGATAATAGGTTAAAACGTTCATTTAAATGTATAGCTTCATGTATCATGATTTGTCTCAGATCTACATACATGTATAATGGGCATTTTTAATGACATGAAGTTCATCTTCAATAATAGATCTACAGTTAAAACATGTCATCTCGTGGACTTCTTTTCTTTCATACTTTCCAGTTTCTATTTTTAGTGGAGCTATCCCACATCTAAATCTAGCCAAAGAACTCCTGTTTTTTATTGACAGAATAAACAATTTGTAAGTCCTCAATTTACTTTTCTCTGCATATGCAGTAACTCTTGTATATTCTTAAAATATTTTCTCGCACAATATCTGGACATCGGTGGGCATGCAACATTGCAAAACCACACGTTTACAAATGAAAATCAACACTCAGACTATAGTCATAAAGTAGGACAATAAATGAGCAAAAGACAAACCCGGGACACAGAAGTTCAAACAATAGACCATCAACTCTGAAAACTAAAAGTAAAAAAGAAACATGGATCATGAAAAACATGCAGGGGCGACACTAGAGAGTGAAGAGAACTTGCTTCTTGTTTGACACTTTCCGTGAAAACAATCTAACATGAGACATTTGCCTCATTTGCCTCAATGTAGTTACGGCCCTGAAATAGAAATTCAAGAACTAAAAAATGAATTAAAGAATCATCACGGAAAAGTATACAGATCTTTAAGAATAATTTAACTAACAAGTAGATGAAATTTTATGCAATAATTATTAATAGTTTCTTAGATACGACTCGACATGTGAAAACCCCCTCTTTTTCATAAATTCAATAACTCTAAAATAAAATAATCATCCTCAAAAAGTATACAGATCTTCAGATTCATATAACTAAGAAGTGTGTAAGGTTTTAAGCAATAATCAAAAATCATTTTTGAGATACAACGCGAACTGTGAAAAAACACCCACTGTTTCAGTTACAACATAGCCAGAAATTAATAGTGGTTTTGCTAATTAATATTCATAATATGTAAATGAGAATTGTACCACGTGATAGTAGTTTGAACTGGACTGGCTTGATATGAAAATCATTAAAATCTTTAAAACACGGATATTATAAGTTGCCCGTCACAGAGTCCTTATTTACAATCACTTTGATATTTCCGTAAAGTTGTCAGGCGGTCAAAATCAAAATAATGAACGCGAATTTAGTGAATTGTTCGTGCTTTCGTGAGTTTATTCTTCTTGAAATAGTGACATTTTAACTTTACGTGGGAACCTAGAGTTCAACGACTACACATACAAGGTTTGGACTTGCTTATTCTTTGGAAGTTCAAGTTTCAAATTTCACTCCGGCAACCTGTTTTTGTAATGACCTTAGTAGCCAATTTTCAACACGAAGTTTGCAAATTTGACGTTTCAGCCAATTTAGCCTGTATTTTACACTGCAAAAAAGCCTCTCGCTTCGATTTTTAAAATAGCTCAGGAAACCTGTATTTTTGCAACAACAGTCATTATGTTTCGTTTAAATGGTGTATATTTTTGTGTATATTCATTTTCTGCCCCGGCAACCTGTCTATCACTTAAATTAAAATTAAAACAGACATTTTTTCAAAATTCCCCAATCATTTTAATGTAATTTCCGTGACCCGTATCCGATTTCTTTAGTATATTGCCTTTTGAATTTTCCGCGGAGTTCAGTATTTTTTGTCATTTTTGTTAGATAAAATACGTGTTACGTGGAGGTAATAGGAACTTTATTAAAGTTGTATCATTGTTTATATTAGCGGAATGCCATTATTTATCTAACATAAATAAATTGTTCAGTTAGGAAGTGTTCTTCTCCTTGTACCTAAAAGAATCAGAGTAAAAGAATGAATGATTATAAAAATGTCCTATGCTTGAACAGAATATTTTTTCCCCATCAATTTGGGAATCAGAATATGTTTTCAAGACAAATACTACTAGTAGTCCAAATAATTATGACAGTAAGGAAGGGTATATTAAATTTTTGCTTTGACGGCCGCCTTCAGGCCTGCGATGCGTGAAAGAAAAAAATATATAATAGCCTTTCAAGACGTTAATTTGGACTAGTAATTTAAATACCATACCTCCTCCAACCTTTTGAAGTGCAATGATCGTTCCATAAATATTTTCCATCTGAATTTATTATTTTATTTTAGACAAAAACTATATCATAATTATGTGGGACATACACCCTGAACATGCATGAAATATTTGCCACTGAACGTTAAGCAAACAACATTCAATCAATTCATTGGACATAGTCTTGGTATACAGCTGGAATTTAAGGTAGCGCCTTCCTCGTATTAAAATTATAATTATAACTTTATTGAAAAGCACTTTACACCCATATGGGCCAATGGCTTATAACATGATACATAATATACAGTTTACATATATAAAACAATGAATGACATGCATTATATTAGTAACATCAAAAGGGTCAGTCATCTTGAGATTGCTAACTTTACAATATGTTGAGGTTTTCTGGAAACCTACTTTCGTTTTAGGAAATAAGATATATGAATATTTTATTATAAACCAACCCTTTTAAGTATTTCATACTTTTGGAAATAGAAGGTTTCTATAAAATAAACCTACGGAAACAGTCAACCCTATGGAAATTTGAGGTCAACCTTCGTGACCTATATTAGGCTTTAAATAAAGATGATTACGGCAAATTGTTTATAACTATGAATGTATGTTAAATATGATCAATTGTCAATATTGGATTATATAGATATTATATAAAATACCTATGAAATGTTACCCGACTTAGTTATTATTTCAACCATATATATACCAACTCAAAGGATCCGTACACAAGTTTAACTTTATATCAATTTATTGAATGCCTAGATTTTCCTTAAAATATTAGACTAATAAAAAAATTAATAAAATCGTATTCAATGAAATCTTGTTTAATTTTTTACGAAATAAAACAAATCCATTTAAATTAGAATTTGAATCAAAATATTTCCTTAAAATATATAATTATAGTTCTTCAAGTTTATTATGATACATTTGACACGGGGAGGAGACGATATATTTGTCTGAAAACTTTTGTATATCACAAAATTCAAACTCTGGTAATACATGCATGTATACACAGGATGTTTAATTTCACCTGGTTGCTTTTGGTTTGCACGTCTACCTGACAATATATTGTTATGTAACATTACAACCCAAGTCAGAGTTCACCTGGTCGTCAAGTGATGGGATTTTGAAGGTATAGAATATTTATCTATTATAATTGTTTGGATTTTTTTCTGTCTCGGGACGTAAATATTTTTTGGTTCTAAAAGGAAAGTATAAATATATTTCTAAAAAAAAGATAAATTATACAGAAAACAGGAAAAACGCCTTTAAAAAAAGCAGAGAAAATTTTCTTGTTTACTGTTTTCTGGTAACAGTATATATCTTGGATATCAGGCGGTCAAAATATACGGAGCCCCGCTAGGGACATGCAAAGAAAAAAAAATATATTGTGCGCACAAAATAATATATTGTGCGCACAACATAATATATTGTGCGCACAACTTAAATATATTGTGCGCACAACTTAAATATATTGTGCGCACAAAATAATATCGTGTGCGCACAAAATAATATCTTGTGCGCACAACTTAAATATATTGTGCGCTCAATTTAAATATATTGTGCGCACAACATAATATATTGTGCGCACAACTTAAATATATTGTGCGCACAAAATAATATCGTGTGCGCACAAAATAATATCTTGTGCACACAACATAATATATTGTGCGCTCAATTTAAATATATTGTGCGCACAACATAATATACTGTGCGCACAATATAATATAATGTGCGCACGACATAATATAATGTGCGCACAAAATAAGTAGGAACAGATAACTGCATGTTGCTCCACACGTTTGAAGAATAAAGCTCAAGCTGACATTACCATGTGTTCAAGAAGACTAATTTGAAAAAGGTTTACAAAATGGTTTATGTATGTAAGGTAAGCTTCTTTTTTTATTCAAAACAATAAAAGGTATTCTATATAGTGGTTTTCGGAAATGGGAAAGGGTGGGGGTACTTTCTTTTTTGAAATGGCTATCTTATCGGGGCCTCTTATAGCTGACTATATGCGGTGTGGGCTTTGCTCATTGTTGAAGGCCGTAAGGTGACCTATAGTTGTTAATGTCTGTGTCACAAATTTTTTTTGGTTAAATTATCGGTAATTTCTGTATTTTATAAGTATCCTAAAAAATTATGCATTTTTTATTCAGAAATAACTCATATTTATCAAATGTTCATGAATAGAGGAAAATACGTCATTTTTTGCTGCATGTTTATTGAAATTAAAAAAAAATCTCTATTTACAGTTTTATAAAATTTGGTTCACATCATTTCCCTGCAAAATGAAACAAATGGCTGTTTTGAAAAATAGGGGTCCATAAACTCGTTTTCAAATTAAATCAATTTGAATGATAAAAATCAGTCGAAAAATGCATCTTTTCCCGATAAGTCACAGTTTGACGTCGCGAAAATAACATTTTACGTTAGCAACGTCATTACCTTAAGACCCATGCTTATATAAGCACTAACTCATCATCACTCATAATTCATAAATATACTATCTACCCTTAATTTTTTATATATGAATTGACATTCTCAATAGCATCTTTATATATGATATGAAATTCATTCCCCAAATCAATATACAGTTATCAAACGTAAATGCATTTTTATATAGGATGTCATTAAAAAGGAGGGTCATTTTTATATAAAATCTCGCAAAATTATGACCCATATTTTTGGCACATCCCCGTATACCCAATAATAGGAAGTTGACCCCCCCCCCCCCGTGATAAAAACACCCATTTCTTAATACATTTATTAACCAACTGAACAAAAGTGTATGTGTTTTTCTGTAATTGCCCTGTTTTTTCTGTTATGGCCCTGTATTAATGCCCAGTTTGTCTGTACTAAGCAGCCCAGTTAGGGTTTTTAATAAACTGGCAGTAATTTTTGGCAATAATGTACTTATAAAAAAGAAGATGTGGTATGATTGCCAATGAGACAACTATCCACAAAAGACCAAAATGACACAAACATTAACAACTATAGGTCACCGTACGACCTTCAACAATGAGCAAAGCCCATACTGCATAGTCAGCCGCGTATAAAAGGCCCCGATAAGACAATGTAAAACAATTGAAACGAGAAAACTAACGGCCTCATTTAAGAAAAAAATGAACGAAAAACAAATATGTAACACATAAACAAACGACAACCACTGAATTACAGCAGGGGCGGATCCAGCCATTTTAAAAAGGGGAGTTCCTAACCCAGGACAAAGGGGGGGGGTCCAATTACATGTCCCCATTCAAATGCATTGATCGTCCACAAAAAGGGGGAGGTTCCAACCCCCGGAACCCCCCCTCTGGATCCCTGACTTGGGACAGGCACATACATAAATAATGTGGCGGGGTTAAACATGTTACAGTGGCGGATCCAGGGGGGGGGGGGTTCCGGGGGTGCGCACCCCCCCTTTATTTTTGCCGATCAATGCATTTGTATCGGGACATATGTTTTGCACCCCCTGCACCCCCCCCCCCCCCCCTTTTGCCCTGGGTTAGCAACCCCCCTTTCGAAAATTCCTGCATCCGCCCCTGTGTTAGCGGGATCCCAACCCTCCCCCTAACCTGGATCAGTGGTATAACAGTACAACATAAGAACGAACTATAAAAATCAGTTGAAAAAGGCTGAACTCATCAGATAGACACAAAATACAAGTGGACGTGGCCGGGTATTTATACATCCCGACACAAAAAGACATTATGAACAGATCTGAGAGTATTCGCAGTTATCTGACAGCTAGTTCAAAGCCACTAACAACTTATAAAAAATCATGCCTCTAAGACTAAACACTAAATCCGTACACATCCAACATACTCTTAGTTGGTTAATAAAATTACATATATATATATATATATATATATAAGTACAGATCAATCTCTGTTTCTTTCAGTATAAATAATATGGATACACAATTTTAATGTATTATATATATAGAAAGATGGGTATATTTTAAATGGAGAAATGGCACATTCACACCCGGGGACATCTTACAAAAAATATTGAAGTTACCACCGCGACGATAATCGTTCCTTTCCCCACCCATCTTTGGAACGCAATATAATCTGATCCCAAAGTCAAAGATCGTACAACCGAACGAAGAAGGTGATTTATGTCACATCATGTGTATGTCTATAAACTAGGAGGCAGACTGAATTTGACCAATAGTTGAATTATTCTCCATATTTTTGTACAAATTGGTATAATCTCAAAAACACCTTGGCCACCAAAATTTGATCTAAACTGAGCAGAAAATGTATGCATGGTCCGGCTTCACCCCTCATTACTTAAACGCTTCAATTTGACCATCATCCAAGTATGGGTATGCTTACTTAGCAAAACATTGTATATAAATAAGTAGCATATATGACACCACTTACTGTATCTGGTTAAAAAAGTAAAACAATATAAAATTGATATTGAATCATTAAATGTGGCCTTTATTAATAATTAGTCTTTTATGATTTTTAATTTTAGTTCATGTATACATGTATGTTGATGTTTATAGTATGATGTCGTTTATCACTAAGGGACGACATCAAAAGTTCAATGAAGGATAAAAAACTTAATTCAAATAGTTTTTTCGCTGACCCCCCTACCCCCCTATTAACTTAATTTGAGAAAAAATGATTGACCCATATGGATATGTAAAAATCAATATCGGATAACCAAATCTTGCAGCAGTTCAACCCCCACCCCCAAACTATTTGAATTAAGTTTTTAATCCTACATTGATCTTTTGATTTCGTCCCTTAGTGATAAACGACATCATACTATAAACATCAACATACATGTATACATCGTCCCTAAATGTGTACATGTTTTTGTTTAGGGGCCAGCCAAAGCATTGCCTTGCTGTGATGATGATCTGTTGGTGGCCTTCACCTGTTTTCTGCTCTCTGTTCGCATCAGGTTGCTGTCTCTTTGACAAATTTCCTTTTTTCATTCTCAATTTTATTTTACACATGTCATAAACTAAAATTAACATTATTCAGTAAATAAACATCTATGTATATTGTCAAATTTAAAGCTATCCAGCATGTTCAGGAGTTGATGCAATAGACAGAACCTATTGTGTACCAAAAATTAGTAGCAAAACAGTATTGTAGCCCTCACAGTTTAAAAAAAACATTTTTATTGCAAAATGAATGTATTTTGATAAGAATTAATTATTGATTGTATCTTTGATAGAAATTATAAAGAAAAATGGTCTCCCTGATAGAATTTTTAAAAGAAAGAAACATTCCTGTAGACAAGGTAGAGGAAGATAAGGTAAGCATGAATTTGAATATATTACAATTTATAAGAAAAAGACTATGAATATGCATCTGAATGCCATGTTTTTAAAACCACCATCCATCAATCAAATGTCATGGTCAAAGTCGTACTAACAAAGGATAGACTGAAATTAGAAATAAAATGTTTTCAAACAGCTTTTTTTTTAAAAAGGCAACATATATTATTAAAATCTGCATACATAAAAAAAATTATACTTATGTCAAGCTGTTCTCCTCAAATCTATGTTTAACCATATTTTTAGCTCACCTGGCCCAAAGGGCCAAGTGAGCTTTTCCCATCACTTTGCGTCCGTCGTTGTCTGTCGTGGTCCGTCGTCTTGAACTTTTACAAAAATCTTCTCCTCTGAAACTACTGGTCCAATTTAAATCAAACTTGGCCACAATCATCATTAGGGTATCTAGTTAAAAAATGTGTCAGGTGACCCGGCCGACCGACAAGATGGCCACCATGGCTAGAAATAGAACATCGGGGAGAAAATGCAGTTTTTAGCTTATAACTCAAAAACCAAAGCACTTTAATAGAGCAAATCTGTCAAGGGGTTAAATCGTTTGTCAAGTCAATACATATCCACTTAGTAATTTTCAGATGAATTGGACAACTGGTTGTTGGGTTGCTGCCCCCAATTGGTAATTTTAAAGAAATTTTGCATTTTTTTGTTATTACCTTGAATACATGTACTATATAGTATTAGTATAGATAGAGATAAACTGTAAACAGCAACAATGCTCAGCAAAGTAAGATCTACAAATAAGTCAACATGACTAAAATGGTCAGTTGACCCCTTAAGGAGTTACTGCCCTTTATAGTCAATTTTTAACAATTTTCATTAATTTGGTAAATTTTTACAAAATATTTTTCTCTGTAACTAATGGGACAAGTTTATTATAGATAGAGAAAATAGTAAGTAGCAAGAATGTTCAGTAAAGTAAAGATCTACAAAAACATCACCATCACCAAAACACAATTTTGTCATGAATCCATCTGTGTCCTTTGTTGAATATGCACATAGACCAAGGTGAGCGACATAGGCTCTTAAGAGCCTCTAGTTAATATTGTTGTAAATAGAAAGTGTAAATTGCAAGGTGAGCAATTTTAGGCTCTGTTGTATATTGACATACATCTGTTGTACAAACAAAATGATACAAGCTCTTATATCAACATTTGTCTCTTTGATATTTTCAGATTGATTGTCAAGTGATATTATTATTGTCTGATGATGAACTGACAAAGTACATCCCTATCTATGGGGACAGGATAGCTGTGAAAGATTTTTGTAAGAACCAGGGTGGTACAGGTTCAAAGTCCAAAAAAAAGAAGACACTATTACAAAAGATAAGAAAAAGACTCCATCCATCATCAAAAAGAAACTTGTTTATAACAAAAAAAGATATAGATGAAAGCTCAAGTGATAGTGATGACAATCCTTCTACTTCCAAGAATATTGGAAATGATCATGCAGCAAAAAGTGAAAGGCGTATAGAACTTGGTTGGCTGATGAAAGAAGGGGATAGGATGAAACAAGTTCGCGGGCCAACTGGAGGGGGGACGAGACATCTTATTGTTGATAAAGATACTCTAGTGAGTGCCATAAAAGAAACAGCTTTAAAACTTTACTTTCCAGAAGGAATATCACCCAGGGGTAAGATTGAAAATTTTGTGGTTGACATCATGGACTTTAAACGCCAGTCAGCTAATTTAGATTTGTCTGTAGAGAATATTTATGACCGAAGCAAAATGAGGCTGTTAAGGTTTTATTTACTAACTGTACCTAAAGAAAGGGATAACACTGAACAAGAAAAGAATTCAACAACAAGGACCAAAGAAAATGAAGACCAAAAAAGTGTTTCACAGCTGTTGAGGTTAGAAAACCATGAAAATAACAGTTCTCATAGTTCTTATAATGAGCATACCAGTTTGAACATGTGCAGTGATGATGAAATTCAGTTTGGACCTGTATTGGCTGATATTGATGATATCTATGACTCAACAATTCCTTTGAATGATATCCACACTCAATCTGACAGTCAGCCAGAGAATAGTTATATCGCCAATGATCCTGGAATAATCACTAATAGTCTTGGAATAATCGCCGATGGTCCTGGATTAATAAATAATGAACAATTATTTCTTGATCCATTCCATTCTGTGAAAATTAGGGTTCATAGAGGAAATTTAATGATAGAAATGATGAAAATATTTTCAGATCCAACAATAATGTATGCTACATTTTTTGATGTCAGTATGATATTGCCAACTGGAAAAGCGGAAGAAGGGGTAGGGGAAGGAATTTTTAGAGATTGCCTTACTGAATTTTGGAATGAGTTTATGGACAATTGTTGCATTGGAAATTCACAGAAAGTCCCTACAATAAGACACGATTTTCAAGAGGAGCAGTGGCTGTCCATTGGCAGAATTATATTTAAAGGATGGCAGATAGCCAATTACTTGCCCATTGGACTTTCCATAATTGTTATGGAAAATGCAATGTATGGAAAGTTTAAGTCAGATTTAATGGAAAATTTTCTTTGTTTTATCACTGAGGAAGACAAAACATTATTTTCCACTGCTTTAAAAGATTACGAGTCAGTTGAAAATGATGAACTTATAGAAGCTTTAGAGAACCATAGCTGCAGGTCTGCAGTCACAAAAGAAAGCATTACGCGTATTTTGCTAGAAATCGCACACAAGGAAATGGTTCAGGAGTGCAACTTTATAACTGATGCTTGGGCCAAGATATTATCTCAACTCGGACAGTCTCTTTCTTATGAGAATTTGACAGAAATATACAGTAAAATGGAACCCAGCAATCGCAAAGTTACCAAAATGCTGCATTTTTCAGATAATTTGTCTAATTTGGAACGTGAAGTTATGAACCACCTTCAGCGGTATGTTAGAGAACTTGATAAAGTATTGTTGAAAAAATTTCTTAGATTTTGCACTGGATCTGATTTAATTTTGGATGGAAAGGATACAATCACTGTTGAATTTGTAGTTCTTGATGGTTTTGGGCGTCGACCAATAGCCCATACATGTGGTCGTGTTCTCAGAATACCAAGAAATTATGAAAATTTTACTATTTTCCGTAGCGAATTCAACAACATTTTAAATACTTCTGTATGGGTAATGGACATTGTATAATTGCATTGATTTACATCAAACCAGGTAAAATCAGCAGCAGGATTTTATCATTGATTGCCTTTGTATCAATATCATGTTCAGTATTTCCTGGTTTTTTTCACATGACAATAAAAGAAACTAGCCTAAGAACCTACAAATTAGGCATGATATGAAGCTTATGATGAATGGAAATAAGATAGTGGTTTTGTTCATTTAAGTCCTTTTTTGTGAAATACACAACTTATTAGATATTAAGATTTAACATTTTTATTGAGATTTCAATTGTTTTTTATTAGTCATGTAAGTAGCTGAAATGCAACTCATTTTTTAGTTCATACAGTTTTAATTTTGTTATAAAACTGTTTGTTGCTGAAGTGCAACTTCATTATTAGCTATACAGAGTACCCTTAAATAAGGAAGTTGGATTAACTTGACTTTTGTATACTTTTTTTATATTTTATTTGAGAGATTTTTCACAATTTTTGATTTGTGTAGACCTTGTTCTCCTAAAATAATTTGGACGTTGACCAGCAGTCATTTGTTCATGTGGTGAATTTAACAGCATGTTAAGCACTTGTGTATGTGTATGTTTTTATAAACATTGTATGATTATTGCATTAATTAACATAATCACAAGTGGAAAAATCATTGAGTGGTCATGTTCAGTATTTTCGGTTTGTTTCATACTCAAACATACACTTTGTTGTTATTTCATGAATGTAAAATAAACAAACTAGAGCTTACAAGCAAGGTATGACAAAGAAGAGTATTTTTTTGGTGAAATACAGCTTAAGAGAAAGAAAAGATTTTACTGATTAAAGAGTTTTGCATTGTTAATTTTTAATGAATGGTTGCTGAAATGCAACTTTTGTGATTGTTAATTTCAACATATTTGAATACTTTATTAAATTTGAAATAAATAATTTCAGTAAGATATATGTATGGTTTTTTTTTAATAACTAGACAACAAACATGAAAGTGTGTTTTAGATTCATGTATATATATATATATATCTTGTTGTCTTGTCTTGTCTTGTCTTGTGAAATAAACATATTCAATGTGTACTATTTATATGGTGACACTTTTGATTTTCTCTGGCCATTTTCTGAATGTGAATACCCTGGTTGCAGAACCCTTGATTGCACTTGTATTTATACTTCTGTTACAGAAGCTTGTGTCTCCGGTAAATGTTGCCTTTTGCTTGACGCTGTTTGGGATCTAAGGTTACAAGTTCACTGAAAATAGGCAACAGGAGCTTAACTTACCTTATCCTAAACATGAAAGGACTTCGGTTACAATAGTCAGGCCTTACTCAAATACAACAGAAATATTATAAAGCGGGAACATGGGTCGTAAGGGTAAACAAAAGTAAAAATTGAGAAAGGAAATGGTGAATGTGTCAAAGCGACAACAACCCGACCATAGAGCAGACAACAGCCGAAGCCCACCAATGAGTCTTCAATGTAGCGAGAATTCACGCACCCGTAGGTGTCATTCAGATGGCCCCTAAAAAATATGTATACTAGTACAGTGATAATGGACGTCATACTAAACTCCGAATTATACACAAGAAACTAAAATTAAAAATCATACAAGACTAATAAAGGCCAGAGGCTCCTGACTTGGGACAGGCGCAAAATTGCGGCGGGGTTAAACATGTTTATTAGATCTCAACCCTCCCCCTATACATCTAGCCAATGTAGAAAAGTACATGGATTGGTCAAACGGTGAAGACGAACCCTATTTATCATAATGACACTCCAGACAAATACAAGCAATAGTATGATAAAATAAAAGTAAAATTTAAGTTCTTTTACACGCATTTGCTAACAACAAGCGACGAACTTGACTACGTAGAAAATATTGTTCACTGAGTAGTCTGGACATACACCTATGTACGAATTAAAGTGACTACTTGGAAACTATTTATGTTAATTTCTCTCTTTTTATAAGAAAAAGGATGACTATATTTGGTGTATGCATATCTAGCAAGATCCTTGTGTTAGACTGTTATGTTTTCGTGATAATAGGCCCTCTATATTTGGTTGTATGGAATGATTTTACCCAAGGTTTCCAACTGGCAGGCATCTGACCTTGTTCTCATTATCCCTTATGAAAAGAGAAACATTGCTGCAAGAAGACCTGAAAGTTGTTCACCAGTGTTCGCCACTAGCAGCGACCTTCCGGCAAATATATGTAAAAGTTGCCGCAATGTTGCCACAAACTCTTAACTTTCTTAAATTTGAAGGAACTTTGTAAACAAACTTTAAAGCAATCCTTCGCCGCATACTGAGCATGCTCCATGTACTAAAGTCAGACTTGCTGCTTCTTTGAATTTGAAATAGGAGGGAAGTTTTAATGTTGGTGTTTTCATGTAAAAAGTAAACGGATGTTATATATGATTGATTAGTTCCTGGAACAGGCCATTCATCATTGATCATCTCTTTGTAAGTTAATTTAGACAGTTTTTGCATAATAATAATTTTGGTCATAATAATTAATTAAATGTTGATCCTCATGTGCATCATTTTGAATAAGAAGTGCAGTTTTGAAAAAGAATCAACAGAAAGGTGGTCATAAGGCATCATTATCATTTGTTTTGTCAGAAGTTCACCGCAAACTATACAATTGTTAAGGCTTTAAAAGTTTGCCGGAGATTTACCACAAAAATTCCCAGAAGTTCGCCACAAACTTTATCAGGCTATAGATCAAAGTTTGCCGGAGGTTCACCACAAATAGTCGCCAGAAATTCATCACAAACTATGTAAGGCTATAAAACTTAGCGGCAGTTCTGCTGCAACCTTCGTTTGCATGGTAAAAAGTCGTGGTGAAGTTACGGCAAACTATTTGCAACAACCGTACCGCAGTGTTTGCGGCACCAACAGTTTGCCAGAAGGCTGATTTTTCGGTAAGGGATCCTGGTTCAGTGGTCCTGCAAAGTTAACTTTTTGTGATTTATATGTAAAATATCTTATAAATAAAATTGAGAAAGGAAATGTGTCAAAGCGACAGCAACCCGACCATGGAGCAGACATCATAAGGTATAAAAATATAGCCACTCTTGTTTTTTCATTATATCTGTGTATGCTTATTAATAATATCTTAGACTAGGGAAAATGATTTCCATTTTTTGCAATTGAATTTAAACTAGTTTTCAGTACTTTATTGGGTTTATTTATTACAAGTTCTGTGCCTTTTTTCATTTCATAAATAAATCCGTTTTCAACAAGTTATTCTTGTTTTGTGCTGATTCAGTTTTGTCACAGTTGTGTGGATGATTGCTCGTTCATAAACATGTTTAAACTGTGACATTTTATGTTTGCCTGCTTAAAGTCAGGATTCCGCAATTAAAGGCTTGCATCGATAAACGTCTGTCAAAATTGGTTTCGTTGATTTTTTCTTTTTATGGGATATGATGGATATGCAGTTAATTTGTCTCATTGATCGCGATCAATCGCACCAAAACTATTCGAATAAATGATGAACCAAAAGGGACCATATTTGGGGAAAAACGATTCATAATTGTATATTTTGATTCAAAATATACTACTGAGGTATACATTTTCATTGACTGTTCCTAAATTGCTTTGTTACAGTTTCAAAATGTATACTGACAACTTTTGTACAAATTTATCGTAGATCGATAAAAAAAAAAATAGATACTTGTGACCTATTGTAATATCTGTCATATTAACCAGAATGAAACTAAAACATGACCTGAAACATTTCACACAATTCTTACAAAGTTTTCATCATAATTAGAATGCTGTTCAGGATCCTGTTGAGTGTCGTTTGTTGATGTTATCATAAGTGATCCTAGTTTTCTTTATAGATTAGACAGTTGATTTTCCTGTTTAAGTTGTCTTACACTAGTCATTTTGAGAACCTTTAAAGTTTGCTATTCGATGTGAGCCAACGCTCCGTGATGAAGACCGTATCTAAACCTATAATTTTTAACTTTTAATAAATTGTGACATGGATGGAGAGTTGTCTCATTGGCACTCATATTTCATCTTCTGAATTATATATGTACTCAGTTTTACCTTGTTGTGAGCATTTATGGTAAACTCCTTCGACTGATCACACAGTCACATTTCACTACTGATGAACAGTAAGTTTTGGGTCAAACTCGTACTTTTACGTACATGATCAAACATAAAAGTAATCTTTTGATATGTGAACTAAGTATTAATTCGATTTGGCTAACTTTATATATGTTACACTTTGCCGATGACATCTTCAGAGAAACCACAGAATTTATTTCAGTTGAAGACTTTATAACCTGCGAGCTCATGGTTTCTTTTTCAAGAATCAACGCTTATCCATTGTATCTATATCACATAAACTACTATGACTAAAAACATTTATTCTAAAAAGAGACGGACGGACCCAAGACTTTTGAATATAATAACCATCTTAAATATATCGTCGACGTGGCATAACAAAATTAATGTCGTAAATTGAGCAGCATGTCAGTCTTGTGTCAATCAACATTAACGAAACTAGTCCGAGATTACTCTGACGTACAACGGCTGTTTTGCCAGACAAGATGGGGCCGTGGGACGGTCGCTTGTCTGGCAAAAAAGCCGTTGGACGTCAGAGTAATCTCGGACTATAACGAAACCAGACATAAAGTAAAATGCATAAACACAAATATAATTTAAAATTTTACATGTTACCAGAGAAAAAATAATCATAATATCGAAGTCTACATAAGTTTGATAGTGATATCACTGTAATGCTAAGTCCGTTTCAAATCGTTCCAGTAAACACCGATACAAAGTGGCAGCTTCAAAAGCATCTGTTGGTAAACTATGTCCTAATTCTTCCATGTATAAGTTTGCGAGATCGTAAATGTCTTCATCGCATGGTAGACTACAATACGTAGATTGCTCTAAACAAATTTCAACTTCATCGATGTCAGGGCTAGTAACATAATCACTTGTTCCGTACACTTCAGGAACCGAGTAGAGTACATACGGTCGTCCATACACACCATGTTGTTTATTATTTTTTCTGATTTTATGGGCGTTCCAAATACTTACAACCTCTAAAAGTTCTTTCTGGAATTGAAAATAAATAATTAGTTTCAGGTTTCAGTCGATGAATTTTCGTGTATAAAACACCTTATATGCAAAGACATGAAATGGTACGAATATTTTCGAAGGTGACATTATGTATGATATTAAAGCATATATTTTAAGGCTGATGTTGACATTGTAAAATTTGGATAACATTTTTATTGCACAAAATATGTTCGTATTATAGTCTTTAGTTCACAATTATTATCTAAGTGAAAAGAATTTTATGATGGCTTTATAAAGCAGTTAAGTTGTTGTCTGCTTAACGTAAATAAACAGAAGTATATGCTATAGTATATACATTTCTTTACAGTGTTTTTTTTCTCAAATAAAAACAATTAATTTCCTCACTATAAATGAATTTCATGTCGGGAGTACTAATCTGCCTTGTAATGACATTTGATTTGTTTTTCAGAGAGGTTTTATTCTTATGTATAATAACAGTTAAACAAACAAATATTGAAGTTTAAAACAAATGGCTAGCCTTAAAAAGGTATAAATGAACAGATAAACGGACTTAAGTTGAAGCATTAAAATCGGACATGAGGGCGGATAGAAGTTTAAAGGGCGTTTATTTGGTCTATGCCCATGCATTGATGGGTACATAAGTCACTATTATGACTTCTTTTTATTTATCCACAATTACATTAACTGTGGACGTAAACAATTTTCCTTTGTTTTGCTTGGTCTATATAATTATATTAGCGTTAAAATAGGGAAATAGGAAGGATAATTTTGTTCGAAAATAAGTACCTGAATCAGTCTCAGGAAACAGAACCTTATCAAGTTTTTATGAAGATGATCTCCTGAAAATAATCCATCCTCTTTTATATCTTTAAAAAATGTCATCCAAAACTGTGAGTTTTCTTTTCTATAAATTCCCCACCATGATTCAATTCGTTGATTATGTTGGCTTGTGCCGTAAAGAAACGCACTGTTATTTCGAGCATACGTATCATTATCATTGCGTCGTAAAAAAGACTGCATTTCAGCGACCTTACTATTTTCGGTACCAAGATCTCCTCTTATCACCATAGGTCCTCCCTTCCGAAGAATAGCTTTGACAAAATACCCAGAAATAACCCGAGGGTCACTACTAGTCTGTCCTGCCTCCAACCATATTATCAGTCTAGAAAAGCCATCTATGCATCCATTTATGCATATTCCAAAAGGTTTAAGTTTATCATAGGAATCCAAATGCCATATAAAGTTTGGCCCTTTCGAACAATATTCTCTCCTATGTAATCGACCTTTTCGTCGCATTTCAACTCCTTCAGGGTTTATAATTTGCATTATAATTCGCACATACTCTTTTTGTATAGTTAAACCTGCTTGTCTACACTTCATAAACATCCAGCGATAACCATGAAGCCTTCCAGATCCTTTAATGTTGTCTTTGATAAAAGCAACGACATCTTCAAGTGGCGTGTAGTGTTTTCGGCGAAATAAACGTAGCTTCTTCAATATTCGTTTCAGGTGTCGATAAGAAATAATGTAGTGATGATGTTTTGCTAAAAGTGCCAGTATTTCCATATAATCGAGTCCCATTTCGAAATAAACCCTTATGTATTTCTCCATTCTTTCACTTTTAAGAGAAGATATTAGTCGCCGTACCATCAGCGCTGAATGAATTTGAATAACATTTTGTGCGCACATTATATTATGTCGTGCGCACATTATATTATATTGTGCGCACAGTATATTATGTTGTGCGCACAATATATTTAAATTGAGCGCACAATATATTATGTTGTGTGCACACGATATTATTTTGTGCGCACAATATATTTAAGTTGTGCGCACAATATATTATGTTGTGCGCACAATATATTTAAATTGAGCGCACAATATATTTAAGTTGTGCGCACAAGATATTATTTTGTGCGCACACGATATTATTTTGTGCGCACAATATATTTAAGTTGTGCGCACAATATATTATTTTGTGCGCACAATATATTTAAGTTGTGCGCACAATATGTTATTTTGTGCGCACAATATATTATTTTGTGCGCACAATATATTATTTTGTGCGCACAATATATTTTTTTTTCTTTGCATGTCCCTAGCGGGGCTCCGTAAAAATAAAATGTGTCACTCTTAAAATAATATTTTTTTTATCAAGAAATTTTGAAATCGATCATATCGAAATATCACCAAAGAAAATAACAGAAACATTAGAGATTCAACATAAAAAATTAAATATAATCAAGGAAGGTCATACTATACAAATCCTTGATTTGATGCAACATTTCCATATACATCATCCGCCATTTTGAAAAATCCTGAAATATTCACTTTTTTAAATCAATTTTTGACCGAAATTGCCCAGAAATTAAACTGTTTCAAATAGTATTTTTCGCCAGATATATATATATATATATATGTTTGTAAGTACGTCTGAGTCAGTGACAACCCTACAACAGATGTATCCATCGGATCGCCATCAATGATGGTGATACATGGCTGTGTACATAATGTATATACAACTCGTCTAAACATCAACCCAACAATGTTAGATCTGTAAATTTGCTTTCGCAAATTTTTGGTTCTTCCCTCGCCGGGATACGAAAGGGAAGAACCAAAAATTTGCGAAAGCAAATTTACAGATCTAACATTGTTGGGTTGATATTTAGACGAGTTGTATATATATGTTTGAATATACTTAATCGATTTGCAAAGTTTTATTTGTATTAACAGAATTTCTTTATTTGTTGTACAAGTAGACATGGTTATCGGTAATTCAGCATTGAGTCAACGGAGAAATGACAAGAAAAAGTAATGTTTTTACAATTATCATTTGACCGAATTTAATCAAAAATTAAACTGTTAGGACCAACAATGTTTGATAGAAATATGTTTGAATATCAAGGATTGATTTGCAAAAGTTAGAAAACGGGTCAGGTTAATGAGAAAATTAAACTTTATTGAAGCACCTATGCATTTTGTATGGGGCAATATAATACAAAATGGCGATTAGTATACGTCACAAAAGTCACGTGATGTCCGACTTAGTTGGATATGGTTACAGTATTAATTAAGGAACGTTCCATTAAATACTTAAATATCCTTTTAACGTCTATAGAATTATTCAAACAATACAATTCTTCGAAGGCCTATTTAAAGAAAATATAAGCAAACGCATTTACTGGTTATTTTACGTCTTCAAACTGATATCGTTATCATTTGAAAAAAAATGTCTGACACTTGTTGTTGTCAAGACTGTAATACGCTTGATATTATGTCATTTGTGATACACAAGATACTAAATAGATGTATAAAAAAGAAACGCACTTTATGGAAATGCAGAATGGCACTTGGGATAATCTTTAGCATATTAGAACTTGTTGGTGTTTGCCTTGCTGCAAACACCAATGCAACAATTTTTCGCGACAATTTGAGAAAAGGTTTATTCGGAGCTATCATCAGTTATGCACTGTTCTATGCAGTGATTACTACTGTATTCATTTTCAAAATCGGTCCCAGGAACGTCAGGATATTCAAAGTTGTCGATGTTATATTTAACGCTTTGCTTATGGGATATGGCTTTTTTATCGCTGGTGAGGAAGAGAGTATCCTTCCATTTGTCATTGCAATTGTTAGCGGCATTGAAATAATCTTGTGTTTGATCTCCATCATATTTGGCAAATTCGATTTTGAATGACTTGGATAATTCAGAAACAATTTGTTTGTGAAGTCGGTAGTACTAGAGCATAATCCTAAAACGTTATTTACTAAGATTTTCCAGTAGACATAAAATGAACTTTTCAAAAGATTATACACAAATCCAGTGGAATTCTATAAACATTTCTTGTATATCGTATTGTAAAGGACATGTATAATAAAAAACAATTATGTGACATACAATTTACCTGATTCGTACACCATATTATGAACGTATAAATAAAGGAATGAACTTGGATTTTATGCCATATGAAAACCTGAACTGCTTACTGAAACTGCGAAACTCCATTTAAATAAATAAAAATTGTTCAAATGATATAATAATATTAGGTATATATTTATTTTCTACAAAATGTTCAATGTTTTGCTTGGGAATGATTTTTAGAATTGTGTACTGAGAAAATACATGTTACATTTTGCTTGTAAGCCTTTTCTTTATAGCGAGACCAATTGTTTTCAGTTAAAGACTTTAACTTGATTTCAGAAAAATAGAATTTTATCTACACAAGACCTCCCTTTTTTCAATAAACAGTTTTGGCAATGCAAACATTTGAACAGAGTATTTTATTTTTTATAATTCAGCGTTTAACCAAATCGACAATATAAATATGAATAAGAAATGACGGGGGCATCATTTTATCTAGTTTTTTATTTTCAATTTTTCTGTAGTTTGCTGATGATTAGACACGGCTGGTAATCTACACACGCAGAACATTTGGTTCTGCAATGAAAACCGTGAGAGGATTTTCCGGTTGTGCTTGAGTGGAGTAATTGTCACCGCTTCAAAAGGTATGTACATTTCTAAATCTCAATTTTCTTATTCAACTGATAAAAATATTGAAAATCGGAGAATGCTATGCTGTGGTGAATACTTTAACGAAGAGATACATGTATCATTTACTGTTGTACGTAGAGTTGAACTCCTATTAAATCAGTTGTCCCACGAGAAATTGCCTAAAAAAGTGTCATTTCAATTTTGAAATGGTTCTATTTACAGACCTACAAGTTCAAATTTAGTTTTTTTTTCGGGCAATGGGTATGAATGTTGTTTTTGGCGGCGTGTGCGCTTTCCTGTGTTGATAGACGTCTTAATAATTCCAAAAACTACATTTTTTCATTTAATCATGCGTGAGGGGATCTGTTCTGACTGAGGACATCGTGAATGCGTGAGGGGAAGTACAAATCATATCTTTATATTCAAGCTATGAGTGGTTGAAATTTACCTAAATTTGGCTACATTGTTCATGAAAAAAACACATATGTGAGTGTGCTTAAAAAAGTTTATGAGATTGGATTTTGAAATAATTGTAGGAGCCTAGGTTTAATAATATGTTTCACGAAGAATAAAGACAAAAAATGTTGTCAACGATTTTGTTTTCTTGCTACAAGTGAAAACTAGACTGATTATTTGCCCACATCTGCATATTTGGAGACAAATTTGCAATTCAATAGTGAGACTTTATTCATATAAAGAGTATTTGGTGATTTATTGTATAGATCAAAATATTTAAACAAATATCAAATTTTGTGCTTTTAGAATCATCTTTTTTTTAAATAACTATTTTAGGGGAGATAACTCCTTTCGTAAATGTGTATAACATGAATCTTCATTTAGCTTTTTTCAACTGATTTTTATAGTTCGTTCTTTTGTACTGTAATGTTATGGGTCATCGTAAATTCGCCTTTTACTATTGAGTCAACAAAAGTCACAAAGTCAAAGATTAAAAAAAATGTTTGTACTTCCCCTCACGCATTCACGATGTCCTCAATCAGAACCGATCCCCTCACGCATGACTTCATGGAAAAATGTTGTATTTGGAATTATTAAGACGTCTATTAACACCGGACAGCGCACACGCCGCCAAAAACAACATTCATACCCATTGCCCGAAAAAAAACTAAATTTGAACTAGTAGGTCTGTAAATAGAACCATTTCAAAATTGAAATGACACTTTTTTAGGCAATTTCTCGTGGGACAACTGATTTTGTAGGAGTTCAACTCTACGTACAACAGCAAATGATACATGTGTCTCGTCGTTAAAGTATTCACTACAGCATAGCATTCTTCGATTTTCAATATTTTTATCAGTTGAATAAGAAAATTGAGATTTAGAAATGTACATACCTTTTGAAGCGGTGACAATTACTCCACTCAAGCACAACCGGAAAATCCTCTCACGGTTTTCATTGCAGAACCAAATGTTCTGCGTGTGTAGATTACCAGCCGTGTAGAACTACTTTTGTTTAATAAATATTTTTAGATACAGTCTAGGGTTTTAGTTAACAAACAGCAATAAACTTTATAAAACCTTCATTTTCAGGAAAGTTTAAAGCAGATTCTTCATACTCAATAAGTAGCTAACATGTAGAGTACAATTTTTAAAAAATCTCCAATTCTTTATTAATTAACAAATAAATTGGGTTTGTTTTGCATTCAACTATTTAAGAATATTCTGTTGTGAAAGATTTTGAATAACTTTGCCAAACCTTCGATCATGGAATTTTACAAAACTTTGATCAAAGCTTCTTCATAATCAAACCTGTAATATAACCCATATATCAGTTATAGACAATCACAAACCTTTTCATGTTATTCAATGTAAAAGGATTATCTAAGTTAATTACCCGAGACGATCTCATTTCATGTATAAAGAAACTCTATTGTTTACTTATTGTACCCTGGTCTTCAAGTTTGGGTTTGTTTAACATAATTTCTACTGCAATATTGCTAATTTAACACGCTGCCTCTGGTGGTCAGCAAAAAAAACCAAACCCCAACGTCATATGAAATTTCAAATACGCAAGGTCCATTGAGTTGATTATATACGATTAAAAACCACATAACAGTTTTAAAGTTGAAGTTAAAGCTTATCCGAAAACTTGATAATGTTGACTGGAATGTGGAATTATATGTACAGTAAAAGCACGTAATTACCTTATCTATTCATAGGTGTCCGTTATTACCCATCAATTACTTTCCGCTAGTTTGCCATTCGTCTACCATGGAGAGAGAAAAAGAGGGTCAATATTCCAACGTTCCATGTATAATAATTTTCAAGTGTCGCTTTAATATTACTTTTACTGTTTAGTCTATTTTGGGGATATCCATTTGACGTGGCTCTGTAGTAATTCATCCCGTCATTGTATTATTGTGTTACGGTAAATTATCATCTTGATTACGTATTACAATAGACTTTTATTTCTCCTTATGAATATTACTTTAACTGTTTAGTTTACTTTTGGAAGGTATCCATTTGACGTGGCTCTGTACTTATTCATCCTGTCATTGTGTTATTGTGCTATATGGTAATTTTTTGTATTCTTGTGACGTCTTTCAGTTTTGCTAATGTGCTTTGTCTATATGCCTTTTTTGTATTTCTTTTTACATATATGTTTGTTCTTATAGTGATTAAGATTATAGTAAATACAACACAATGTTGACTGTTGTACCCCTATTTTTGACATTTCAACTTATTATGTCTGTTTGTTTTGTTCACATATCGTTGTCAATATAATGAAATTTGAAGAAACTGTCATACAAGTGACTTTGTACTGGTTACCTAAACAAGTCAGATAATCAACCATTTATTTTTTTGTTTATTACCGCATCTAGTTAATCTGGCACCCCGGCCCAATCTAGCTGTACTGACAAGATTAGCCAGGACCTACTAATCTTCCAGTGCTATTTAATCACCCCCTTACTACCATCAAAGAATTTGTTGTCAACTTTTGGAATGCAGCTTATGAAAATAAAGGTATTAATTATTTTTTGGAGTGTTCAAAAATCTTTAGAGGTTTCAGATAAAACACGTGCTTTAGATGGTCCTTTTAATTCTGATGACATTTTTCTACTCTCTACACTACACTTCTACACAATCTGAACAAGACAAGATTTTCATATTGAAATGGTCTTTTGAAAAATCTCATTGCAAACTTATTTACTGTAACTCATTTGAAGTCTATTTTTTCTGTAACTGAAAAGGTAAGTAAACTAAATACACTAACTGGAATTGTGACGATATGACTGAAGCTTTAAATTTTCTCCTGGACAACATATTTGTGCTCCTTTGATACTAGGTTTATTCCTGTATTGCTATGAATATCAGTTTATGACCAAACTCATAATCAGTTAAGACACGTCATTGTTATATTTGATTGAATCAGTCAACAATAGCTACCGCTATCTTGGTGATATTTTTTCGTTAAACAATCCAGATTAAAACATAATTTCTAAAAAGAAATTTCATAGAAAAATTACGACAAAAGAGACGATTTTTCATTCCCTGTTGTTAATTTCCATTTTTAAGACGGCGATGATGTTCCTTTAGCTCCATCATACGGTGTTTATGTATTCCAGCTCGTTTGTTATGCCCGTGTGTCATAGATGTTAACAAACGCAATCAATGCATCACTGGTATATTATTATGTCAGGAATTTCGTTACTATATATTTATCCCAACTCGTTTTTTTTTGCCCGAGTGTGTATTAAAATGATGTCATAGATTTAAACAAACGTAATCAATTCATCACAGGTTAATTCTATTATATATATTTCGTTACCATACATTACTGGAAATTTTTACTAAATTCTTCCATAGATACAAAGTAGATTTGGCTAGATTTGTTTAAATTTCATCTATCTACATCTTTAAGCAATTTCAATTAATATTTTATATGTTGCAGGGCCGTAACTACATTGAGGCAAACGAGGCAAATGCCTCATGTTAGATTGTTTTCACGAAAAGTGTCTAACAAGAAGCAAGTTCTCTTCACTCTCTAGTGTCGCCCCTGCATGTTTTTCGTGATCCATGTTTCTTTTTTACTTTAAGTTTTCAGAGTTGATGGTTGTAATGTATTGATTGTTGATGGTCATCAAACTACTGGATTTAACCAAATTAATAACACCAATAAAGTATCACATTTATTGTTCACATCAGACAAGCTAACAACATCCGGTTACACAAGTATAGCTAATAACCATAAAGGTTAATATGGTTAAATACCAAAATGAATAGGAAAGTACCAAACGAATATTACAGATATTACATTTCTCCCCTTTTACTAAAAAAATATCTTTATTTTCTTGTTCTTTTAAATTTCAAAAATCTAGCTTTTAAGTATAATCTTTCAAAACTTAACCAGCAAAAATTTACTGAAAATGTAAAATTTGTCTTTTTAAAATATCAAAATTAACATGATTAACCTGAGTATCAAGTAAATGTATGAAAATACTTTAAAGATCATAATACTAAATTCTTGACTAGAATTTGATTTAACAAAAAACAATAAAAAATTTCACCTCAATTAACTGTCTATAAACCCAAGTAGACAATTGTCTCAATTGCTTAAAACAAAATCTTTGTATCTGGATGGTTGTTTCCGGTCACGAGTTGGTCTAGACGGTTTGGTCGGCTCTAGACTGGGGACGGATTTCATCAATTTGTTAGAATGAGCTTTATCATTAATTCCACCATTCTGATTTCCTTTTAACACATTTTGATTCTCACTAGATATATTTTGATTTTCACTACAGACATTTTGATTTTCACTATTGACATTTCCACTATTGACATTTTGATTTTCAATATTGACATTTTGATTTTCACTATTGATATTTTGATTTTCACTATTGACATTTTCACTATTGACATTTTCACTAGATTTCCTTTCAATGAATCTTTTAATATGTGTGTCATTTCTCTTATATGTATCACCACCATCATTTTGAACAACAACACTATTTCCATGCTTTTCCAGCAGTGTGAATGGTTTCGGATTAAAGGTTGTAGACAATTTATTTCCTCTATTTTGTTTCACTAAAACAGAATCTCCTGCTTTCAAATCATTTGTTGTCGCATTCCTTCTTGTGTCCGCATATAGTTTTCCTTTCTCCTTCCTTTGACTATCTCGGTCACGCACTTTAGTGTCGTCATGTGAACGCATCTGAATATCAGGTAGTTTTGTGCGAAGCGTTCTATTAAATAACAATTCAACTGGGCTTACACCTGTAGTACAATGAGGTGTTGACCTGTACATCTTCAAATACGTTTGTATTTCAGTACTCAAGTTCTTTTTCTCAGCATTTGCAATACGCATGCGCTTCAGCAATGAACGGTTCTGACGCTCTATTTCCCCGTTGGCGGCTGGCAATAAGGGTGTAATTCTTCTATGCATAATACCATGTTGATCCACGTATTTTTTTAAAGTGTCACTAATAAATTGAGGTCCATTGTCAGTTGCGATTGAAATAGGTAAACCATGTATAGTAAACATTTTGTCCAAAGCATCAATTACACGGTCTGCGCTTGTACTTTTACTCATAATTGTCACTTCCAACCATCTTGAATAGTATTCAACAACGGTAAATAGATATTCTCCAGACGGTAACGGTCCTAAAAAATCTGCTGATATCTGTTTCCACGGTTTAGACGGAAGAGACGTTCGTATCATCGGTTCTGGTTTTCTGGGTTTGCGACAAGCTTGCACCCATAACAAGACTTACAATACTCTTCAATAGTAACTCTTGTCCATGTTTGGCCACCAAACTTTTGATCTTAATCTTTGTATCATTAAAACAAATCCAGGATGTCCCTCGTGTCCTAACTTCAGTATCTGATTCCTCAATTCAGTCGGTATAATAAGTCTTGTTCCACGAAGAACAATATGACCTATAGAACTAAGTTCCTGTTTCACTGTAAAATACTGTTTGTTTAGCAAGTCTTGCCATCTTCCATTTAACAAACAATTTCTTATATTTTGTAATTCTTTGTCATTAAGTGAATTTTATCCACATCTTCAATCTTTACAGCGATTGGTGTAGATTCAGATGCAACAAAACGTATATACTCCTCAGCTTGATTTATTTCTCCTTGTTTTGATTCATTTTTCGGTACCACTAACAACCGTGATAGAGAATCCGCAATATTCTGTGATCCTGGAATATATTTCACAACATATTTAAAAGGTTGCATTCTAAGCATCCACCTTCAAACTTGAGCACATGGTTTAGACTTAGGCGAGAATATAAATTCCAACGGACGATGATCTGTTAGCAACTCAAATTCATGACCCAGTAAATACATATGGAACCTTTTACAGGTCCATACTAACCCTAACGCCTCTTTCTGTTTGTGAATACTTCCTTTCGATAGTTGTGAGACTTTTGCTTGCATAGCATATGACTTTGTACTCATCATTCTGTTTCTGTACTAGAACAACACCTAAGTCTACAGGGCTGGCATCTGCAATTACTTGAGTTTTCGCTTTCAAGCTGAAATAGCTTAAATTAGACGCATCCACCAGACTTTTTTTCAATTTTTCGAAAGAATCATTTTGTTCTGGTCCCCATTGAAATTTTGTCTTTTTGTGGAGCAAGCGGTGTAGTGGTTCTGCTACAGTTGCTAGATTTGGTATGAAACGACCAACAAAATTAACTAGCCCTAGAAAACTCCTGATCTCAGAAACTGATTATGGCCTTCTAGCATTTACAATTGCTTCAACTTTAGACTGAGACACACAAATCCCATGTTCTGATAACATGTGACCCATAAACTCAATATTTTCCATGTTGAATTTACACTTGTCAATATCAAGTGTCAGTCCTCTTTCCTCTTATCTTTGAAGAACAGCATCGAGTCTGTCATTATGCTCATTAGAAGAAGAGCCATACACAACAACATCATCAAAAATGTTTCTTACTCCTTCAAGTCCTTGAAATACCTGACTTATTACTTTGATATACATCTCTGGGGCGCAGTTTATTCCAAACATGAGCCTTTTATATCGGAATATTCCTTTATGTGTCATGAAGCAAGTTATCTGTCTGGACTCTGGTGTCAGTTTAATTTGATGGTACGCAAGTTTAATATCTAATTTTGAGAAGACTTTACTTTGATTCAAATCTTGAATTACCTCATCTACAGTTGGAATTGGATTTCTTTCACGCATGACTGCTAAATTTGCGCGCCTCATGTCAACACATATGCGTATATCACCATTCTTCTTTGGTACAACCACAATGGGCGATGTCTACTGACTTGGTCCATTAACGGCTTCAATAATGTCCTGTTCTACAAGTTCATTCAGTTTTTCTTCTAACTTTCCTCGCAAATGATACGGTATACGACGTAATGGCTGAATTACAGGTTGAATGCTTTTGTCTATAGGAATTTTCAATTGAAAGTCTACTAATTTTCCCACACCTGAAAATACCTTTGGAAATTTACTTGTATAGTTAGTTTTCACCACATTATCAGTCACTGTGTTAACATATGCATTTGTCTCTATTTTCAATACACCAAGTTCTATTGACGTCTTATGTCCAAGTAATGCCTGACCGTCTTCCTCAATCACGAAAAATCAGCTGAAACACAGCGGTCGTTCACACAAACATTTGTATTAAAACTGTCTGCTATAGTAAGTGGCTTGTTACTACCATAAGCGTACAAATTCTTAGACGATGTCTTAGACTCGCACTTAATCTTATTCTTCTTTAAGTGTTCCCAAGGTGTCCTATCTATAATGTTTACAGTTGCACCAGAATCAATCACCACAGGAACATCTATACCTCCAACATTAACTGAAAATTTGCTGACTTTGCCTTGATTCCCATGTACTGTAAATGCATAATCATCATCTTCGTTTTCGTAATCTGGTTCACTGCATGTATCATCTGCAGACTCAACATGTCGCACATTTGTTTTTCTTGAATAGTGATTCTTTGAAATTTTTTTCTTCGACTTGCAACATTTTTCAAAATGTCCTTCATTTTGGCATAATCTGCATTTCTTCCCTTTTGCTGGGCATTTTGGGTCTGTTTTGTAATGTCCAGAAAACCCACATGCATAGCATGATATTTGTTTTAACTCTGATTTATTTTGATTTTGTTTCTTGTTTGCATAAAATGAAACTTTGTTGACAGAATCAATTGGTTGTTCTATCGAAGTTGCCTGTTTCTCTGCAGCTTCCATTGCCTGTGCAGTTTCACGCAATTGCTGTAAGGTAACATTGTGCCTTTCTAATAATTTTCTTCTTAATCTCTTTGAACTACATTTGTCTATTACTTGGTCGCAAATAGCTTCGTCTACATTACCAAAATTGCAATAAATTGCCTTTTGTCGTAACCTGGTTATAAATTGTTCAATTGTGTCTTGGGGTTTTTGTTCCATTGCCCGGAATTGGTTCCTTTGAAAAGAGTTATTTACTTGCGGTGTAAAGTGATTGTTTAAAATTTCTACAGCAACTTCGTAAACTGTTTCATGTTCACCCGGGTCTCGTTCCACCAGGATATAATACACATCTTGTACTTCCATTCCAGCACTGTGTAACAATAATGCTGTTTTTCTGTTGTGCCTCTACAACTCCTTCACCTGTTGCATACAAATTAAATGATCGAAGCCAGCGTGTCCATCTTTGTCCCAACGAGTTAATGTCATTGCCAACGTCAAACAATGGAATTAAACCAACATCAGACAATATTGGACGTGCTTCTGCCATCTTTTGTTATCCCCGATTATCCTCGTCGCCATATTGTAATGTATTGATTGTTGATGGTCATCAAACTACTGGATTTAACCAAATTAATAACACCAATAAAGTATCACATTTATTGTTCACATCAGACAAGCTATTACAACATCCGGTTACACAAGTATAGCTAATAACCAAAAAGGTTAATATGGTTAAATACCAAAATGAATAGGAAAGTACCAAACGAATATTACAGATATTACAATGGTCTATTGTTTGAACTTCTGTGTCCCGGGTTTGTCTTTTGCTCATTTATTGTCCTACTTTATGACTATAGTCTGAGTGTTGATTTTCATTTGTAAACGTGTGGTTTTGCAATGTTGCATGCCCACCGATGTCCAGATAATGTGCGAGAAAATATTTTAAGAATATACAAGAGTTACTGCATATGCAGAGAAAAGTAAATTGAGGACTTACAAATTGTTTATTCTGTCAATAAAAAACAGGAGTTCTTTTGCTAGATTTAGATGTGGGATAGCTCCACTAAAAATAGAAACTGGAAAGTATGAAAGAAAAGAAGTCCACGAGATGACATGTTTTAACTGTAGATCTATTATTGAAGATGAACTTCATGTCATTTAAAAATGCCCATTATACATATATGTAGATCTGAGACAAATCATGATACATGAAGCTATACATTTAAATGAACGTTTTAACCTATTATCAGATGGTGAAAAAAAATTATATTTTTATTTAATAACGACAATGTAGCTGCTATAGATGCCAAACCTGTAACGATATTTTATTAAAAAGAAACAGTATTTTATTTCAATAGTTCTTATAGAAAAAAATATTTTACATTTTAAATGTAAATGTGTAAAAATGTGTTTATATGTATATATTGTGTCTTAAAAGTCTCTCGTGAATCTTTTTAAGATTGGTGCATACAATGAAAATGTTTTAATGTTTTATGTTTTTTATAAACTTATCAAATAGCTATCAAAAGTACCAGGATTATAATTTTATACGCCAGACGCGCGTTTCGTCTACATAAGACTCATCAGTGACGCTCAGATCAAAATAGTTAAAAAGCCAAATACATACAAAGTTGAAGAGCATTGAGGATCAAAAATTCCTAAAAGTTGTGCCAAATATGGCTAAGGTAATCTACTCCTGGGGTAAGAAAATCCTTAGTTTTTCGAAAAATTCAAAGTTTTGTAAACAGAAAATTTATAAAAAGGACCATATAATTGATATTCATGTCAACATTAATTACCTAATGTCTTTTTATAAGAACATATGAAACGCGGTTTCCTATCTAAAGTTTTTGTGATTTGTCTATTAAATGTAGTACATTACAACTGTAAATATTATAATTTTTAATCTCAGTCATTAAAATAGATATATTATAAATGTATAGATTCATATCTCCAAAAATCTCTTTAATATTAAAAAAAAAACCAAAAAAAACCCGACAATTTCCTTTATAAGAATAAATAAGTTCAGTATAGATGTACCGACAATTATACATTTTTTTTGAAAATGACCTACATACGACGTCGACTTTCCGAAAATGTTTCTCCATACGATTCTTTGTTGAATTAGGTTAGATATTTGTAATACTCAAACTTGGAATTTCCCGTTCTATATTTGCTGATTGTCAAATGTTCACAATCTGATTTAAATCCGACCTTCCAGTATGCTACGTTCATTTGTTGATTAAAAAGATTGACGAAATTAAAACTTCCATACTAAGGCCAATTAATTCGAGGTCAGTTTAAAATTGACAAAAAAAAGGTTTAAAGCATTATTGAATTTTGAATTAACCATTAAAGGGTCAATATTTTATTCATATGATTTTTCAAAAGATTTTATTCTGCACTCTGTTCATGGTTAAATATAGCGTCACGAATTCATCTAACTTTTAATGTCTACTAAAATATCTGCAACTGAATAATATATCTTTATAGATTATACAAGTGTGGACACAGATGAGTGTGGATAGTATGTTTGGATATTTGACAGTCACTGTGTTTTATGATAAATGTAGTTCTATGATTTTCCTATATGTGTTATTAACTGTGTTGCACGATGATAACCAACCTGAGCATTAGGAGTGTTGTTTATTTTATATTTAGTTAAGTTTTTATGTTCAAGACGGGCATGAGAGAGACACTAATTGCATTAGTTACCAAATGATTATGATAGAATATGTTCCACATCTTTGATTTTGGATACATTTTATAGCTAGGAGAGCAACACATAATAGGTTCAATTTTTCGTGATTTTTTTAAATTGAGAGATGATATCTGAGAACATGGTATAAGGAGACTGTAATTCAGTGGTTGTCGTTTGCTTATGTGTTACATATTCGTTTTTTCTTTATTTTTTGTACATAAATAAGCCTGTTATTTTTTCTCCTTTGAATTGTTTTACATTGTCATTTCGACATTTTTATAGCTGACTATGCTGTATTAGCTTTGCTCATTGTTGAAGGTTGTGCGGTGACCTGTAATTGTTAATTTCTATGTCATTTTGGTCTGTTGTGGAGAATTGTCTCATTGGCAATCATATCACATCTTTTTTTATATGTATTTGCTAACTATTTGTATGGTTCTATTTATATATCTTTGTGGTGGCTTGTCAGTATCATTAGTAAAACACTTTAAAATGTTGAATTGATCCTCAGATTAGAAGACATTTATTGGTTTTTATTAACATGATGCGTGGGCCTGATGAGCTAGAAAGTAAGCTTCTGTGCTGTTTTCTATCAATTCTTTGACAATATCTCCTTCAAAGCTGGTGAAAGCAAAACAAAGTTTTGACCAATATGAAAATGATATCACCGAAAGAACCTTTGTGAGCATGCTTCAAAGACTCATAACTGCTCCAAAAGTCATCTGAAAGAATTTCAAGCATGTCAAGTGGATATTATAAACATTTACTTAATATGTCCAAATATCTAAAAAGTTATAGTATTCAATATGAAAATGGTATTGCAAAGTTATTCTCTTTTCATTTTTTTAGTTTATATGTGGATACAAATATAAGTGATACCAATACAGTATTTGTTGTGGTATGAAAGTGTTACTGTTGTAATTAACATTTACTGTTACAATGTTAATTCACACAAAATAAACAAACGAGTGAAAATGTTGAACATGAACAATGAAATATAGTTTCAGAAATCAATTAAGCCAGATAGGCCTTATAAATTTTGGTATAATTTTTAACATAATTGAATGACCATTTACACTCAGGACCGAGTCATCAGTAGGCATTACAGATGTAATAATACAACCTAGCATCATTTTGCTAGTAGCGGGAGTAGCATTGTTGTGTAAATTTTTTTTTTTTTTTTTTTTAAATTTGGTCAATGGACAAATAATGTTTAATTCAAACAAAAAATAAAATGCTTTTATCTCCCTGTTACTTACATTGTACATAGAAATGATAATACTTTGAGACATCCTTGTACACGAGAGTTGTCTGTAAAATCTTTTGTGCACAAAGAATGAATTGCATAACAACGAACCGAGCTCAAAGCAAAGCACTTTGATAATACACTTAGACAGAGAGCTCAATCCAGTGATATACTTTGTACTACAGGTCCTTCATGAACATCCATCAACCAGAACCATATCTCAATAACATGCCATACTACATGGTTGGATCAGAAGTCCTGAAAAAGACATGTTTTTTTTAATTATATTTAAAGTATATATGCATAGGTTAAAACTTTCACAAATTTGTGGTATAATCATTCAGTGTCTGGCAACTATCAATCGCTTCATGCACAAATTGATATAGGTTGAGCATGAGTGCCCCTCTGTTGGAAATAAAAACATACCTCTACCTAATTTTAGTCAACTGATGAAGAAACATTCAAAACTATCAAATGTTATCTAAGACTTGTCAGTGTCTATATATAGCTATTCACCATCGCCACTGAATCAGTGATATATGTACACATATATACATGTAAGACTAAAATTAAAGTACATATATAAGACTAAAACTGACATTCGGTCTTTACCTTCATTCACCATGTCGTGTTCAAATCTGATTCATGATAAAATAAAATTCCAAAATTACAATCAATGAAATCAAAGGCGAATTAAGAGGAGCCCCCCCTCCCCTTGTCTGGAAAAAAATGATTAATTTTTTAGAGAACCACTGGAGCATGACCGGAGTGGGCCCTCACTTAGGCAGTCAGTGGGCCCCCACTTATGAAAAATTCTGGATTCGCCACTGGAAATATCCCTCTAATAGACTAGCGTTTAAATCCCAGTTTTCTAATATGGTAGCTAGGTGGAACCTTAAACTAAAAAATTTGAAAAAAATATTTTAAATATTACAAATGCATGTACATGTGATAATATAAATTCTCCAAATTTCACTGTATTTTCCCTTTTGATGTTTTTCAACTACAGCCAGTTTGGTGTGGGTTGATGTTTGATTGTTGTACATGTTATATATCGACATGAGATTTGTTTATATAAATAATACTTATATCCCTAAATTCAAATAAAATAGATGTGAGAAATTAAAGGAAACCATATGCAAATATTAAAAGAATTATTCGCATTTGTTCTGTTGATTGATAGTGGTACACATATGAAGAAATGGTGAAATCACATATATAGTTCTGATCAAAAGTTTCATGATAAACATGCATGGTAAATAAGTAGTAGGGTTGTTAAAAGTTTGCAGCATATTCAACTTTGAACATCTTTTTCAGGTCTACAATCCATATACAAATCTGTATATATGTGGTATAATTTCCAAAGAGACAGCTTTCCAGAGGTTAAAATTACAAAGTAATTATAGGCAACCATACAGCCTTAAAAAGTGAGAAAAAAACAGTCTAGACATGTTAAGTAAGCAACATTTAAATTAAGAAAAGTAATGGCCTGATTTGCAACTTATAAACAACAGGTTTGGAACCCTCCCCCACACAAAAAAAATGTTCCAATGAAGATAAAGGAAGATGAAGGTAAGTCTGCTGGGGATTCATTACAATTGAAACAACTTTTCTGAAGGATGGATACATAAAAAAATTAAAATATGTAATAAGATTGCCAATAAGACAACTACCCACAAATGTTCAAATGACAAAGCAATTATCGGCAACCATACAGCCTTCAAAAATGAGGGAAACTGTCCCAACATGAAAAGTATGCATTGATACAATTGAGAAGAGTAATGGCCTGATTAACAATTCCACTAATAAATAGGTCGGGAACATCTACCCTTCAAATAAATCAGATGCTCCTCAGGGTGCAGCTTGATACTACAGCAGAGGTCGAACCCTGAACAGTTGGGGCAAGTATGGACACAACATTAAAGCCTGATACAGTTCTGAATTTGGATTGTGATCAAATAGTCAAAACAGAATAGGTTTCTGACACAGAATGAATGTAGTCTAAGAACTTAAAACATTTAATTTTAAATTAGACTTTTACCTATTGTGGTTCTTTATCCAAAATCTTAATACATGGTTTGAGGCACTTGTCGCAGAAAAAAATCCTATATATAGACTTAGCCCATTTGATATTCTGAGGGGGGCAGGAGGATTTTTTTTTTATCTGTTATTTATTTTTGTAATCTTGTAGGATTTAGTAATGTCCTCCATGAAAATATGTCCACCGGACACATTTTGACAATACTTACTTATTTAAATGTGTCCTGGACACAATTTCCGATGAAAACATTGTAGGATTTAATAATGTCCTCCATGAAAAATGTCCACCGGACACATTTTGACAATATTTACTTATTTAAATGTGTCCTGGACCCAATTTCCTATGAAAACATGTCCTCAGGTATGAAAAAGTGTCCATGAACATGGACATTATTCACTACCATAATATTGTCCAGGTGGACATTTTAAGAATATACAAGACACAGAAAAAAATGGTCGTTTCTGCATGGAGAATTGAATTTGATATCAAAGAATTCACAACTGGCTTCTTTTGGTTGATAAAACTAAATAGCTGACATGGTTTAGATTAAAGTAAGGTCACCAATTTTCCGGTATCAAATAATTTGAAAAAAAAGCAATAATGTATTGCCATATGACCATTTCCATTGATTGGTTACACTTGCATTTAGTCATGTTCAGACCGTTTTACAGGAAATAAAGGAATATGGAGTAAATGTGCACGAAACCTAATCGCACACAAAGTCAATGCATAAAAAAAATACTAATGATCAATCATTTGGTCAAAGTTGCTGGAGGGTCTCAACAATAAAAGAAACATTAATACCGTAAAACAGGGTCAAGATGGTCCCTAGTGTCGGTTTAAGTAGTACTAGTATTTAAAGCATAATACTGCACTGTCAATATATTTCAATCTAGTCATAAAATTATCACTAAAGTCTAAGCACAATACAAGACTAAAACAGACAGACGGATCCGGTATTAATGATTATGAGAATTACGAATTTTGCTTTGTCCTACATATCGGTCTTTTAATGTTGTCCATAAAACCTTAAAGTCTTAAATTACAATGAATCTATGTTTTTCTTTCAGACTAGAATATTGTTGAAAAAAAGCTAAAAATTAATTGCGTTTCAAAGTCAGAAAGAGTCCGGGAAACGCACAGAATTCACAATTTTGCGTTGTTTTTCTCAGAGCTTCTGGGGCCTTGAGCGGCCCCCAGTCCTCTCGCCAAAAATTTTGCCTTACTATTTAAAGAGGCTAGTTACGGCCCTGTGTTGTAAAGTTATACTACGTTTTATGGGCATTATGTTGTCTGGCATATGCGTCCGTCCGTCTGTTCGTCCGTTACGGTCCATCCATTTGTACCGCTTGAACAGGTTAAAGTTTTTGATCAAGGTAGTTTTTGATGAAGTTGAAGTCCTATCAACATGAAACTTATTACACATTTTCCAAATGATATGATCTTTTTAATTTTAGTGCCAAATTAGAGTTTTCCCCCAATATTGCAATTTAAAATAACATCTGTATCTGATTTCCGTAAACTTATATGTGCCACCACACGGACTATACGTGGCTTCAATTCAACTTTGCAAATTATTTTCCCGTTGCACTGTTTTTTAATCTTTGCACCAGATGATGCTGACTTACAAGATGTAGTTTTGCTGCTGCTGTGGGCGCAAATACATTTATCCTCTGACCGACATATATATCTTTCACAACTTGTATTTTTTGTCGGATATTTACACCTCACGAAAGCAAATAGAACTTTGCAAACTATAACGTTGGTAACATCTGAAAACAAAATTAAGGAAATGCATAATTGGCTAGATGTATTTAAGGCAATTGGGTTGAAATCTCACAAAATATCATGTTTAACCCCGCCGCAATTTTGCGCCTGTCCCATGTCAGGAGACTCTGACCTTCGCTAGTCGTGTATGTTGTTTCTAAATTTAGTCCGTTTTATATGTTTTGGGGTTAAGTGTGACGTCCATTTTCACTGAACTAGTACAAGTTTTTGTTTACGGGTCAGATGAAGCTCACCTAGCTCCGGACGTTGTGTTGAAGACTCATTGGTGGCCTTCGTCTGTTTTTTTGCTCTTCGGTTGGCCTGTTGTCTCCGTGGCACATATTACAAAAACAAGGACAATCCATGATACAGCATCAGTGCATGTAATGCACAAAACGCACTCAAAGAAAAGCACACACACACATTTGTATTGCTGTTGTTCATCTCAAAGCCACAGTAAGGCTTTTAACATGGAACCAAAAAAAGCACCTCACTGCAAGGTTAAGAATAGCACTAGTTTGAGCGGAATTATTTGCAAAGGTCGAGCCCGGTCAAAAGAAGAACATACTGGAAAGTAGTACATTATTAAACTAAATACACATACACATATACATTATGAATTTACATACACATATACATTATGAATTTACCCGATGATATTCTTCTGCCACATGATGGTCTTTTCATGTTTAGCAAGGAATGGAGAATATCTTCTTGTATCTTAACTGTTTTTCCTACAAAAATAAACAATGAAATCATTAAGAAACTAACCAATTTAAAAAATATTCGAAAAGATGCAATACACCAAACGTGAATTGCTTCCCTGAAAATTGACTAAAATTAAAAACAACAGCTGAATTCACATTGAAATTTAGACTGCTATATGTAAACAGCGCAAATGTATTTGATACAAATGTTACAAATTTCAACCGGCTTTGCTCATTGTTGAAGGCCGTACGGTGACCTATAGTTGTTAATTTCTTTGTCATTTTGGTCTCTTGTGGAGAGTTGTCTCATTGGCAATCATACCATATCTTCTTTTTTTTATATTCAAAGTGCAAATGTCTAGTGTTTGGAGCAAGAATATCTTATCTTGTTACAGGTAAAAGGCGTAAACGTCATGTGCTTCTTAATATGCAATCTGTTGGTCAAAAACCATTTCAATAGTTAACAGATACTCAATGTACTCCTCGATATTCAAATGCATGCAGATTTATGAACTTTCGGATAGTAAGACAATTTTAAAAAATTAAACATATTCTTAAATCTTTGAAGACTGTATATTTTGGGCAGATATATTAGGTTCAAAGGGGTTTTGCGAAAAATGACAATCAAGAAAAGGCAAATTTTCGATCATTTTCTTGAGCTGCAAATCTCCTTTATGAACTGAATACACATATCTGTTGAATGTCATCATCAAAAAGAGATTGTTTAATTAAATATTTGATATAAAATCAAGGTGTTTCCAAAACAGTCAACCTTAATTTTGTTTTCCTGTATAATAAAAATGCAAACAATTCTGATGAGATAAAATACACGAAATAATCACTATTTGAATGTCATAATGTCATGCTTTTTCGTCAGCAATTATAGGCAATTATACAGCCTTCAACCACGAGAAAAAAAAACATATCATGTAGTTGGCAATAAAATGGCCCGGTAAAAAAAATTGAGAAAAAAACCCGGACTTATCTATAACAAAAAAAAAATAACGAAAAACAAATACGATTAACATGAACCATGCAAAGTCGACCACTGAACTACAGGCTCCTCTGGGCTCCTGACTTGGTACAGGCACATGAAGAATGTGGCGGAGTTAAACAGGTGTGTGTGTGTGTTCAATACACCACTGTTGACAAGAGTATCGTGTGTTAGGAAAATCAATGTTAATAAGATTGATATAAAACAGAAAACATCTTACATAACACAGACCGGACGTGGTAGAGTATTTATTCATTCAGAACAATAAAAAGACAAAATGTACAGATTTGAGAGTATTGAATGACAGATACTGACAACTAGTTCAAAGCCAATAGCAACTTTTAAAAACATGTATCTATCGGTTATATCTATATATATTATATACTTTCCACAATAAGCATCACAAGGTAGCATGAGCAGGAAACAAGAGCAAATAAGATACCAGATATGCATGTCTGCTACTGGCAGTCGAAACACCAAACAGTTAACTTCAAACCAGATTGACAGAATTTGTTTTCTTTTATCATGTTTAAAAAGCGTTTTTTTTTTTATTTGATTTTCAGGGAAATACTAAATCAAACTTTCAGAAACGACACATGAGAACTTGTTATGCAATCTGCTTCCAGAGGCGGATTTAGGGGGGGGGGGCAGGGGGCCCGGGCCCACCCTTTTTGGAAAAAAAATTGTTTGCTTATATAGGGAATCATTGAAGCGTGACTGGAGTGGGCCCCCTCTTAGGTCAGTCAGCTGGCCCCCACTTATGAAAATTTCTGGATCCGCCACTGCTTAAACTTTTATATAGATTAATTAATTATTCTTTTCTATCCCGTAATGAAATACACATTTCTTACATATTTTTTTATAGAAATTGTCTTCTATATACTGATCCTCATTCTATCCCGTATTTGATATAAAATGACACTTTTTTTAATATAAAAAGACACTTCTTTATTGAAATCGTCTTTATTGAAATCGTCTTCTATATACTGATCCTCATTCTATCCCGTATTAAATTTGAAAAGACACTTCTTTATTGAAATCGTCGTATATAGTGATCCTCATTCTATCCCGTATTCAATATAAAAGACACTTCTTTATTGAAATCGTCGTATATTACGGGAGAGAATGAGGATCAAAATAATACACATCTTATGACATTTTTTAATGAAGATATAAAATAAAATCTTTCCTTTATTCATCTAAAAAAATAGTGGAGTTTTATATATGTTGCAAATCGGCATTTTTCTTCAATCCCGTACGGGATAGAAACACGATATAGCCATTTTTTTTACATATTTAATTTAATCAGGCAAAAAATAGCCTACAGCAAATTGTCAGCAAAATTACAATATGGGAGCAAAACTGTATCGTATGCCCACCTATATGACAGGAAATGCACCTCCGTCATGATTCTTTATATTATTCATAAAAAGGCACTAAAGAATTTTAAATCCTTGCATCCTTCAGTCAAAACAAGCAACACAGCTAAAAACTACGATACATCAGAAAACTGGAAAAAATACAGAAAAGCTAGAGACATTGTCAAGCAGACCATGACAGAAGCACACGATAAATACATCAGGGGTATATTGAACGAGGACAGTACTAATGAAGAACAGAAAAAGCCTACCATGGGAAAGAAATTCTGGCAATACATCAAGTCAACATATCAACCTTGAAGAACAGCTCAGGAACCGAAGTAATAGACAGCAAGGGAAAAGCTGCTATACTTAATGAACAGTATGATAGTGTATTTACGGACGAAGATATGAATACAATGCCATCTCTTGGGAACAGCAACATCGACGACATAGAAATACTAAGAGTAACAGAAAATGGAGTAACCAAACTTCTCAAAAAGCTGGACACATTAAAAGCCATAGGCCCAGACATGATACCAACTAGAATCTTAAAAGAGGCAGCCGACCAAATATCATCATTTTTAACATACATATTTAACCAGACTTTGACATCTGGGACAGTACCATCAGACTGGAAGCTAGCAAACATCACAGCTATCTACAAGAAAGGTGATCGCACACAAGCAGTCAACTACAGGCCCGTCTCTCTGACCTCTATATGCTGTAAAACAATGGAACATATCATCTACCGCCATGTAATGAACCACTTGGAAAAACACAACATATTAGTGGACTACCAACACGGTTTCAGACAACATCGCTCCTGCGAAACTCAACTGGTGAACACCATAGAATCAGTGGCACGATCTCTGGACATGAGAGAACAAATAGATATGCTTGTCTTGGATTTTTCCAAGGCATTTGACACAGTCCCACACCAGCGGCTATTGCAGAAAATGAGCTACTACGGTATCCGTGGAGATGTTCTTGGTTGGATAAGCGCATGGCTTACCAAACGAAATCAACGAGTTTGTGTAGATGGTGAAATGAGTGATATGAAAGCAGTACGTTCCGGTGTACCCCAGGGGACGGTACTTGGACCCTTATGTTTCCTGCTGTACATCAACGACATAGGCGATTCTATATCGCCATGTACCAGTCTACGACTGTTTGCTGACGACTCCCTCTTGTACAGAAGCGTCCACAACTCGGATACATGCCAGCAACTACAACAAGACCTTACGCTACTGGTAGAATGGACAAGACGCTGGCAGATGACATTCCATCCAGCAAAATGTTTCATCCTTAGGGTAACCAGAAAACGCAACCCTGTTGTTCACAACTACCATATGATGGGACATTACCTGGAAACAGTTCAGCACTACCCATACCTCGGCTTAGAACTATCAGAGGACATGAATTGGGACCACCATATAACAAAAGCAACATCAAAAGCCAACAGAACACTTGGATTTTTAAGAAGGAACTTAAATAAGTGTCCACAAGACATAAAAGAGAGCGCATACAAAACATTAGTCCGACCTCACCTAGAGTATGCATCTGCAGTGTGGGACCCATATAAAAAGTGCCATATTAGCCAAATCGAGATGGTACAACGAAGAGCTGCCCGATTTGTAACATCAACCTATTCTCGGGAACCAGGAACTGTAACCAACATCCTACAGACACTTGGCTGGCCAACACTAGCAACACGCAGACAAGGATCCAGGCTCATACTCCTTTATAAGATCCTACATGGAGAAGCATCAGTCATTATTCCAGATTATCATTACATCAGGAGACCAACTGTAACAACCCGACAATACCAGAGACAGGTTTTCCAGAGTCAGCACTTCAACGGATGCCTATAAATACAGTTTCATCCCAAGAACAATTGTTGACTGGAACCAACTACCTGAATGTGCCATCCAAGCTCCCACAACAGTCGCCTTCCGGGTCTGTGTGTGGCAGTTCCTGGCGTAACTATTGATACCTGATTTTAACCCTGTACAGTTGTTGCAAACATCACATAATTTTATTTGTTTTTGTTCCTGTAAATACGCAAAGTTTGTTATTTTTAACTTGGCGTGTACTGGTTGACACACGCGCACAGTATATTTGCGTTATGGAATTTCCGACTTCAGATTAACCACATAGAAGTAGAAGTATGCATGTTTTGATCATACCATCAAACCCATCCTATTATACAGCTGTGAGATATGGGGTGCCTTTATTCCAATGTCGTCTAAATTTAGAAAATTCAAATGGATTTTTTTCATTTGACCATATTTACTCTGATTACCTGCTGAAAAACTTCATACTAAATTCTGTAAATTTATTCTTGGAGCTCCAAAATAAAGCACCAATTTTGCAGTATTAACTGAGTTGGGAATTATAGCTCTGCGGGTATCCCGATTGATCTCGAGCCGCGTGCACAAATCGAACATTTAGTTGAACTCAATTCTGACTGGAACTCGAACTCAAAAGAAACTTCATCTATTAGGGGAGATAACAACAGTTACCGCCAAATCTCTTATTTACACGTCGATGCGCAGTGGTCAGCATCTGATGAAATCATGTCTGATTATAACTCTTATATGTTGAATAGAAATCCATATTTGTTGAAAATCGAATATGCCCCATCTAGTAGATCAAAGTGCAGATCAGGAATATTATGTTGGACCAAAATAGATGAAGGTAACCCATAATTTTACCAGGGACTTTCTGTACGACTTTCCCTCATTTTACTGACGATTGATCAGGTTGGGTACAAGTCAGGAAAAGTTGAATATTCACTGTTTTCAGGGAACACCCCACTTTTTCTGATGTAAAAAAACAAATTATGGCATGAATTTTACAAAACTGCACGTTTTAACTGCATCAGTACCACGAGTACGTAAAAAAACAAATTATGGCATGAATTTTACAAAACTGCATGTTTTAACTGCATCAGTACGACAGTAGTATTTCAATACACCTTATCGCTAATCCGGGCTGACCCGTCCGCTTGAACTTTTGACGCATACAACAGTCACTTTTTCATTGCGGCGTCATATATTTTGTATTGTGACGTCAAAATTTTATGGGAACCTGTATGATATCCAGTTATGGCAGACAAATAGCGATAAGGTGTATTTTTAGGAACAACAAAATATGAACTGGAATTTCTAATTATTCATGAAAGTGCGTGCAAATCTTTCGTTTTTGTCTTTTGTGTAGTGTTCAATTGTCTAAGCTGCATGCTACAGTAACTGAACTATTTCTCCTATTTATAAATTTATTTTTTGAATTTAAATGACCAATTATCATCGTGTGATGTGTTTTCGTACTAATAACAATTTTCACTTCCTACGGTTTTCACTGTCATACATGTCAAGTGACATGATATTCGCGTGTAATACACGCTTTTTCAACGGTTTACACGCGAGGATTTTGTCACATGGCGTGTACACGCTTTTCACCACTTTACACGCAATTACACGCTTTTTCGTTCTTTTCATTTTTTGGTCGTTAGTGATATCGCTATTCTCGGGTTTTTTCCTTATTCGGCGATAAATACCGAAAAAATCGAAGTTATTGTTTGGCTGACATATTGTTTATTTTTCTATAAGGACAAACAGTAAAAGGTAAGTAGTTTGTGATTTGTTTTAGCGATTTTGTGACTTTCTTTCAAATTCACTTTTATGGGGAAATGTGCACAGAAGAGGTCACTTTCAGGGCCTGTACCGTCGTCTAAAGTGCCGATTGTTAAGCCAAAACGATGGCGATGTGTACTACGGCAATATTCAAGATTTATAAATTATATTTTGGAGTTCGAGTTTAAATGATCGAGTTACAAGTAACGCATAATTTGTGCATTCTATGTTGCAATGATAAATAAAAACAATACATGTGAGAGAAGAAATACAATGTACAATGTAGCTATTTGAATAAGCATTTAACATGTTTATTAAATGGAAATCAAATTTATAACATTTTTCTTTTTCAACTTCAGTTTCAAATCAGATTTCTACAGGCCATGGGGATAAAAATATCACAGAACTGTTGGATCAGCTCTCATAGTACAAGCTTTCTTCTGATGAACTACCCAGTTTTAACCAGGCAATAGCAATGGGAGCAATGTCAGAGATAATAGATGACATTTTACATTGCCAAAAAAACAAAACATTATGACATTCTTTCAAATCTTGATGAAGCTAATTCAGTCAAATATCAATTCCTATTGTGGGAGAGCCTTTTCAATTATAAAGAAATTGACACTGAATTCTGATCAGAACTTGACTATGTTACATTTGTATTGTGTGCTGTTATCAAATAAATATAACTAAACTTGAAACTGGCAGTTGTTTTGAATATGTGCCTAGTGGTGGTGCTTTAAAAGCAACATAACAGACCACTGTTTAATACAATAAAAGTTCACAGTAGAATATATATTGTTTTTTTTTATATTCACAAATTTGTATGAAATTATGAACATTACCACATTCATATTAAGTCCGCATCTACGTCACGCGTTTTCACACGCTTTTTGACATATTATGTCATGTCATGACATGATTTCCCATTGTCAGAGGTTGACATGTATGTTCACTGTTGAGTTTTTATTCACGTGTGTACTCAAATTTTAAAAGCATGTTCTGTCGAATGGTTTTAGGTATCTAGATTTATTTGTCAAGGTAACTACAATTTTTTACCATTTCCTATTATTTTGTGATTTTTGTATGTCAAAAAACAGCGTCATATGTTTTCGTATGAAGTACACAGACAGGAAAGGACTATTAAATCTGGAAATGAGTATTTTTTAAAGTCGTGGTTCTGGTTATATCTTTAATATCATAAATAAAAGTTATTTAAATCTTTTCAGTACTAAATCTAACTAGTAAATGGTTTTTGGTTGATGTTTCATGCGCTGAAATTCTAACATTTTGATTTTTTTTCAGATTGGCACTGGGTTTGTACAAAAGACCTTATTTTTAAATTTTAAAATGCAGTTTTCAAAATTTGTGATTAATTGTAAAAAGCTAAGACTGTTTTTATCTTTATGTATTAAGGTTGTATAAAAAGAATTGTCAATAGAATGTTGAATGAATGGAGTTTGAACAACCATTTTATATAAGAACCCAGTTAATTTTAACTCGCTGGTTTGTAATAAAAACTACCAAAAAAACACATTACAGTCACATGTCTTGAAGATCCGGTGTCTGACAGACAAACAACATAGCTGTACTTCATGTAACTCTCCTGAATTTTTCTCAACAACTATTCTAGTGATGCATATTTTTGACATTAAATAAAAATGGCTGAAACAGGTCAGTTTTATAAAATTTGTTCTAACGTCTTTTAACACGATTTTAAATATGTTTTAAAATCGTCAAGTTGTAGTGTGGTTGTTGTTCCAAATATAGAAACCGAAAAACAAGTCACAATATAAGTGTGTGCAATCGAAACTGATGAAATATGAATGATACGAAAACATATGAATACTGTCTGGTGGACCTTAAAAAAACTCTTCCAATTTTGTCTATAAGCCAATAGAATCTAAATAAGATTTTCATAAAATTCAGTAGATTGAAAAGATTATCGTGAAGACTGTACATGTGTACAATGTACTACTTGTTTTGCTTTCATTTGACAGGACTTTTTAAAGAAAAACTCATTTCAGTTGTCTGAACAAAAATGCCAAAAATATTGCCCAAATATTGTAGTCACATGACTAATGTCAAATTCGGGTCATCTTTCCTACCAGAAATCTAAATTGAAATGTAAGGTCCACTTCTTGGAAAAGTTAATGCCTTTGAATGATGAATTTTATCAGAGAAACACAGGAAAGGGGGAAACTAAAAATCCAAAAAAATCATAAGAACAAGATGAATAAAAAGAGATGTTGTTCATGAATTATCTATAATACTAAAATTACGAGGTCCAATTTGTCAGCCGTCATCACGTAAAAACGACGAATCACATAATTCAACTTTATATATAACTAATATAGTACAAAGGTGTAGATTAAAAATTACACCACTCCAGGCCCTTTTGTTTTCCACGTAATTAATATTGCCAATAATAAAGAAGTTCCGGGTCGAGTCCGCTACCGATACCAATAGTATATTCACCTGTTACCTATTACCTTATCTGTACGTTCCGCATCTGACAGGCGCACCACCAAACGTTGTATTCAGGACTAATATGCTATATACACGGGTCATAACCACAGGGTTGACACTACTAAATTGTCAAATTGTTACCTATTGTAGTATTTTAATCAGCAAGACTTTCTAAGATAACAATACGAATACTAAAAATCTGGACTAAAAATAAGGCGTATAGGTACAGTTTTCAATTTGTTAGTGGGCATGACGTAAAACAGCAAAGCAAAGAATTCAACTTTATTTATAACTTATATAGGACAATGCTGTTGATTAAAAAATACTCCATTCCAGGACCTTTTGTTTTCAAAATAATTAATATTACCAATAACTGATAAGTTCCAGTTCAACGGGTTCAAACAGAAAGACTTGAAAGCAGAGAAAAACTGTGTATCTTATAATCGACATGACTTTATCAGATGACAATACTAATACTAAAATAAGGCTTGCGCATAGTTATATACTTTAATTCAGTCACGGACCCGTGATATCACCGGTGTGTTCTAGTATATTATATTCTTTAATTTCGTTGCCATGATTGTCATGATTATTAACGTTGATAGAGAGACGCATAGATCCAAGTGGGTGACAGCTCAGCACTCACCTGAATATATGTGTCTTCTATCCAGACATTTTATGTAAAAATACCAACATTCATGACATTAGGATTGATTATGGAAGCAGCAGCAATCACTGTATTCAATGCCTTAAAATTTATTTCCACTTCATGTTTGTACTTTGTACAGTTTACTAATTACTTATGGGGATAAACAATGCTATTAGGACTGTGAATTCATATGCAGCACAGAGACTACGTATACTTCAACGAACACTATTTATACACTCTCAAATATTGTTTTTTCATCATTTTCATGATATGCAACTAGTAATCTAGGGTTTTCATTTTTATAGATGATCTAAGAATTGGTGTAGTTAATAATACCTGGCCTTGGACAAAATGGTACCATTTTGACTGTTTTTGGAGTGACCCATTTGAAGAATTTTTTCATGAATTTAGAGAAAAAGTGGAAGATGCTGATATTGAGGATCTAATGGAGGGCTACAGTCTTCTACGTGAAGAGGATCAAGACTACGCAGAATATTCACTTAGAGAGTGGATATATACTTGGATAAATGGAGTGCCTGAGCATGCTGAGGATGAGGATGAGGACAATCTTAGTTTTCTTACACCTGAAGTTGGACATGAAAATGAGACATTGGGAAATGACGTGAATGGGAATGACCAGAAAGAACATTTGCCAAAGGACCAAAATGAGAATAAAACATCAGGAAATGACGGGAATGGGAATGACAAGAAGAAAGAACATTTGCCAAACGACCAAAATGGGAATAAAAAATCAGGAAATGATGAAAATGGGAATGACAAAAAGAGAGAACATTTACCAAATGATATAAATGGGAATAAAACATCTGTAAAGGATCAGAAAAGGGTGAATGTCACCAAAGGAGTTGCTGAAACCAAAAAGAAAGGGTTGAAAAGAGAGATTGGGTCTAGGTCAGAAGTGCCGAAAAAGAAGAGTAGAACCTGAATGCTTTTTCTTGGACTCCTTGATATATACATATATACTTGTCAGTTTAACTGGGATGAGAAACATTATTTTTAAGCTTGTTTACATACTGGTTTTGTTGTCATGATATGACCTGACTGGACATGGCTTCAACAGCTATATGAATAATCTGGTATTATAACTTATAAGGAAGAAAGAGAAAATAATGAAATTGATTTAAAATTGTCAAGACTACCATTACAGTATTAAGTTATAATAGTCACAGATATTACATTGAAATTTCTTGTGATTTTATAAAGAAAAGAATTTACTATTGAAAAATATATAAAACAGGAAAACTTTTCTTAACATTGCTAAACAAACTGTTTGCATTAAACGATTTTTTATTTTGATACTTTTGAAATTATTTTTTTAAAAGTAAATTTTTGCAGGATAGAAAAGATGAGATATTTTTTTACATTTAAAAATATATGTTTAGTCTCATTTGAATGAAAGTTGTTTTAGACTACAGACATGACAGAATAAATGTTGTTTTATACTATAGAATGAATGTTGTTTTATACTATAGAATGAATGTTGTTTTAGACTACAGAATTAATGATGTTTTATACTATAGAATGAATGTTGTTTTATACTGCAGAGTGAATTTTTTATACTATAAAATGAATGTTGTTTTAGACTGCAGAAAGAATGTTGTTTTATACTGCAGAAAGATGTTGTTTTATACTGCAGAAAGATGTTGTTTTATACTACAAAATGAATGTTGTTTTATACTACAGACTGAATGTTTTTTAATACTGTAAACAGGATTTTGTTTTAGATATATTACAAAATGAATGTTGTTTATATCAATGTATATTACAAAATGAATTTTGTTTTATATTACAAAATAAATGTTGTTTTGTTCTACAGAAAGGATGTTGTTTTATACTGCAGAAAGATGTATTTATAAAACAGCAATTTGTTTCATTTTGCAAGGAGATTATGTGACCCAAATTTTATAAAACTGTAAATAGCGCAATTTTTTTAATTTTGATAAACATGCAGCAAAAAATGACTTTTTTCCTCTATTCATGAACATTTGATAAATATGGTTATTTCGGAATAAAAATTGCATAAATAATATTAATTTTAAATGATACTTATAAAATACAGAAATTACCGATTATTTAACAAAAAACATTTTGTGTTTATCTTTTAAACAAAAAAGTTATGTCTTTCTTTCGAAAAAGAAAATACGGACACAAATCTGAATTTTGAGCAAATATACCAAATTTCGACCTCATTTTACTCAAAAAGTAGCACATGAAGGTATATTTTTTATTACATATTTGATTTAATGAGGTAAAAAATAGCCTATATGCAAATTTTCATCAACTTGTAAATACAGGTTCAAAACTGTATCGTATGCCCTTAAGCTTCTCAATGATCAAAATTGGTGTTTGTCAAATTGCTATATAACCAGTGTAATTTTTCTGACAAAACAGTTGGTTCAAAATTTTTGAAATTTTAATATTTTTGTTAAAGGGTCAAAGTAAATACTTTGACAAAATTTTATGAAAATTAAACGAGCCAAATTAATTTTAGTGAAAGTGTTGGGTACCACCTTAATACTACAGACTGAATTTTATTTAATACTGCAGAAAGTATTTTGTTTTATATTACAAAATGAATGATGTTTTTTTTTATCAATGTACAAATGCATATTACAAAATGAATGTTGTTTTATATACAAAATGAAAGTTATTTTATACTACAGAGAGTATGTTGTTTTATACTGCAGAAAGATGTTGTTTTATACTACAAAATGAATGTTGTTTTATACTACAGAATGAATGTTGTTTATACTAGATGCAAAATGAATATTGTTTTATACTACATACTGAATGTTGTTTTATACTAGTAACAGAATGAATGTTAGTTTATACTACAGAAAGGATGATGTTTTATACTATAGAATAGACTGTTTCAACTTGTTGTCCCTTATATAGAGCCCAACAAGTGGATGGGGATATCCCATCAGGATGATTCCTTGCCTTGATAAGTTCATATTTTCTGGTATCTGTTATCTGCCAGTATCGATAAACTCATGTTTTGTAATTTAATATAAAATATCAGGAATCAGATAAACTAGATTTAAATAAAGAGGCCTTCATTCCCATGGTACACATTACCATGGTAACAGTTATTGTAAACCAACCTTTATCTGCATTATTTTTGCCTATGCATTGCATTTTTACTTTATATTCCTTATATATAAAAAGCATTTTTTGTCAATATTGATACTTTTTTTTCACTTCCGAAACATTTTTTCTTTAAATTTAGATAAAAACTATTGACAGAAACTAAAATGTCCCATGATATTGCAAGTTTTGTTTCTAGATATAATAAATACAAGCTCCCTTTTTATTTTGATGATTTTGTTATGGAACTTGTTCTTTAACATAAGGCTACTTTTTCATATAATTGCGCAAATTTCTGACAGGGAATTTTTTTTTTCACACAATTTCATAATATTAAAGCTAGACCTGTTCCATTTCTTTTTTCTTTTTTATGATTTCTTGTTGTGGGTTCGATATTAAATGAGCAATATATGAAATCAGGAAGACCAATTATAAGTTACATGTGTGAAATACCTTTTATTCTTTATGGTCAGTGAATAGAGACTAGCTTGGACATAAAATTAGATTAGTTTGCAGTATTAATTTTTGTAGTTTCATAGTTAAACATTGTATTTGTTTTTAAGTTTTAATGTAGAAAATGATAGAAATAAACTTGTTATGATATATTTGATATTTTTGTTTGTTTTCATAACTTTGGTCCCATGTGCATGTACACCAATTTTGAGTTCCATTATGCTCATTAAAAATAAGCCTGGTATCTTTAATGAGTTTTGCTACAATTGATCACAATTTTATCGTAGTTGACCTAATGATACTTGTAAAAATTATATATTTTGATCAAATTCTTAGAGGTCAAATCATAATTTCACAATACATGATTGTACATTTCTATACATTGACATTGGGGTCTTAACTTTAATAACCAAAAATTACAATTGGTCTTATCATTTGCCAAATGTATTCTGCTCTAACAATTTTAGAAATGTAAAAAAAAAATGCAGGTGTACTATGATCCTAAATGAGACAACTGTCCACCAGATACTACTACATGTACAATGTAGTATGATCGCAAATAAGATAATTATCCACCAGATACTACTGCAGTATTGTATGATTGCAAATCAGACTACTATCCAACAGATACTTCTACAATGTAGTATGATTGCTAATGAGACAATTATCCATCAGATACTACTACAATGTTGTATGATCTCAAATGAGACAATTATCCAACCTATACTACTACAATGTTGTATGATCTCAAATGAGATGAGTATCCACCCTATACTACTACAATGTAGTATGAATGCAAATGAAATAGTTATCCACTGGATAATACTACAATGTAGTATGAATGCAAATGAGATAATTATACACCAGATACTACTACAATGAAATATGAGCTCAAATAAGATAATTATCCATCAGATAATATTACAATGTAGTATCATATCTAATGAGATAATTATCCACCAGATAATATTACAATGTAGTATCATATCAAATGAGACTATTATCCACCAAATACTACTACAATGTACTATCATATCAAATGAGATAACTATCCCCCAAATACTTCCACAATGTAGTATTATCTCAAATGAAATAACTATCCACCAGATATCACTACAATGTAGTATAATCTCAAATGAGATAAGTAACCACCAGATTATACTACAATGAAGTATGATCTCAAATCAGACAATTTTCAACCAGATACTACTACATGTACAATGTAGTATGATCGCAAATAAGATAATTATCCACCAGATACTACTGCAGTATTGTATGATTGCAAATCAGACTACTATCCAACAGATACTTCTACAATGTAGTATGATTGCTAATGAGACAATTATCTATCAGATACTACTACAATGTTGTATGATCTCAAATGAGACAATTATCCAACCTATACTACTACAATGTAGTATGAATGCAAATGAAATAGTTATCCACTGGATAATACTACAATGTAGTATGAATGCAAATGAGATAATTATCCACCAGATACTACTACAATGAAATATGAGCTCAAATGAGATAATTATCCACCAGATACTACTACAATGAAATATGAGCTCAAATGAGATAATTATTCACCAGATAATACTACAATGTACTATCATATCAAATGAGACTATTATCCATCAAATACTACTACAATGTACTATCATATCAAATGAGATAACTATCCACCAAATACTGCCACAATGTAGTATGATCTCAAATGAAATAATTATCCACCAGATACCACTACAATGTAGTATAATCTCAAATGAGTTAAGTATCCACCAGAGTATACTACAATGTAGTATGATCTCAAATGATACAATTATCCACAAGATACTACTACAATGAAGTATCATCTCAAATAAGATAAGTATCCATCAGATACTACTACAATGAATTGTGATCTCAAATGAGGTAATTATCCACACATTACTACTATTATGTAGTATGATCTCAAATAAGACAATTATCAACCAGATACTACTACAATGTAGTATGAGGGGCCTCGGTGGCCGAGTGGTTTAAATAGTTACTTCTGTAATCACTAGCCAGTCAACACTGAGGTTGTGAGTTCGAACCCCGCTCGTGCGGGTGCACTCGACTCCAATCTTAATTGTCTAGGATTATCAGTTTTCCTATCGAAGGTCGGTGGTTTTCTCTGGGCACTCCGGCTTTCTCCACCAATAAAAACTGGTGGAAAAATAGAAAATGATAGAAATAAACTTGTTCTGATATATTTGATATTTTTGTTTGTTCTCATAACTTTGGTCCCATGTACATGTACACCAAATTTGAGTTCCATAATGCTCATTAAAAAAACAAGCCTGGTATCTTTAATGTGCTTTGCTACAATTGATCACAATTTTATCGAAGTTGACCTAATGATACTTGTAAAAATTATATATTTTGCTCAAATTCTTAGAGGTCAAATCATAATTTCACAATACATGATTGTATATTTCTATACATTGCCATTGGGGTCTTAACTTTCATTCAACCAAAAATTACAATTGGTCTGATCATATGCCAAATGTATACTGCTCTAACAATTTTAGAAATGTAAAAAAAAAGCAGGTGTACTATGATCCCAAATGAGACAACTGTCCACCAGATACTACTACATGTACAATGTAGTATGATCGCAAATAAGATAATTATCCACCAGATACTACTGCAGTATTGTATGATTGCAACTCAGACTACTATCCAACAGATACTTCTACAATGTAGTATGATTGCTAATGAGACAATTATCCATCAGATACTACTACAATGTTGTATGATCTCAAATGAGACAATTATCCAACCTATACTACTACAATGTTGTATGATCTCAAATGAGATGAGTATCCACCCTATACTACTACAATGTAGTATGAATGCAAATGAAATAGTTATCCACTGGATAATACTACAATGTACTATCATATCAAATGAGATAACTATCCCCAAATACTTCCACAATGTAGTATTATCTCAAATGAAATAACTATCCACCAGATATCACTACAATGTAGTATAATCTCAAATGAGATAAGTATCCACCAGATTATACTACAATGAAGTATGATCTCAAATCAGACAATTTTCAACCAGATACTACTACATGTACAATGTAGTATGATCGCAAATAAGATAATTATCCACCAGATACTACTGCAGTATTGTATGATTGCAAATCAGACTACTATCCATCAGATACTTCTACAATGTAGTATGATTGCTAATGAGACAATTATCCATCAGATACTACTACAATGTTGTATGATCTCAAATGAGATGAGTATCCACCCTATACTACTACAATGTAGTATGAATGCAAATGAAATAGTTATCCACTGGATAATACTACAATGTAGTATGAATGCAAATGAGATAATTATACACCAGATACTACTACAATGAAATATGAGCTCAAATAAGATAATTATCCATCAGATAATATTACAATGTAGTATCATATCTAATGAGATAATTATCCACCAGATAATATTACAATGTAGTATCATATCAAATGAGACTATTATCCACCAAATACTACTACAATGTACTATCATATCAAATGAGATAACTATCCCCCAAATACTTCCACAATGTAGTATTATCTCAAATGAAATAACTATCCACCAGATATCACTACAATGTAGTATAATCTCAAATGAGATAAGTATCCACCAGATTATACTACAATGAAGTATGATCTCAAATCAGACAATTTTCAACCAGATACTACTACATGTACAATGTAGTATGATCGCAAATAAGATAATTATCCACCAGATACTACTGCAGTATTGTATGATTGCAAATCAGACTACTATCCAACAGATACTTCTACAATGTAGTATGATTGCTAATGAGACAATTATCTATCAGATACTACTACAATGTAATGTGATCTCACATGAGATGAGTATCAACCAGATACTACTACAATGTAGTATGATCTCAAATGAGACAATTATCCACCCTATACTACTACAATGTAGTATGAATGCAAATGAAATAATGATCCACTGGGTAATACTACAATGCAGTATGAATGCAAATTAGATAATTATCCACCATATACTACTACAATGAAATATGAGCTCAAATGAGATAATTATCCATCAGATACTACTATAATGAAATATGAGCTCAAATGAGATAATTATCCACCAGATAATACTACAATGTACTATCATATCAAATGAGACTATTATCCACCAGATACTACTACAATGAAGTACGATCTCATATGAGATAATTCTCCACCAGATAATACTACAATATAGTATGAATGCAAATAAGACCATTATCCAATGGATAATACTACAATGTAGTTTGATCGCAAATGAAACAATTATTCACCAGATAGTACTACAATGTACTATGATCTCAAATGAGATAAATCTCCACCAGATTATACTACAATGTAGTATGATCTCAAATGATACAATTATCCACAAGATACTACTACAATGTAGTATGATCTCAAATGAGACAATTATCAACCAGATACTACTACAATGTAGTATGAGGGGCCTCGGTGGCCGATTGGTCTAAGTAGTTACTTCTGTAATCACTACCAGTCAACACTGAGGTTGATAAGGATGGGCATGCGCTAATACAGATGGATGTGTAAAACATGTCTCTTGTGGAATGGGACAATACGATGGATAACTAAAATATAACGGGTCAAAACTGAATACACTAACAACAGAGTGAATCTTGCATGATTTAAACAAACATCTACAGCCAAATTATATTTTTTTGTTTACTTATCGAGACATTCCTTTGTCAACATTCAAGGACAAAGGACAAACAACATGGCTGCCCCCACGGATCAAAACAATGAACTTTATTCTGAACCATTGATTTGTAGTTCACAACCTGTAATCTCTCTTAACACTCCAGCAACTAAACCATCAAACAAACGAAAAGAACTATTAAGTCCGGAGCTTTTCCCAGGAACACAAAAGCAAACAACACGTCAAATAAGGTGTCGTAACTCAGTGGGTGATCTTAGGGAAATGGAAAAAAAAAATACCTGCACCAAGGAAAAGTATTGCAGATAAAGTTTTAGAGGCCCTGTCTAGCACTGATGTTATTAATAAAATTGTACCCATTCTTGCTGAAAAATAGGTGAATCTTTTTCCTCAATGATCGAAGAGGAGGTTAAAAAATGTGTTGATCAGCAAGTAAAACCGATAGCTGAATTAGTCGAACAACATGGTAAAAGACTTGACACTGACAATATTAGGACTAGTAGATTATATTCTAATGTCGAAAAAGTCAACGAGGATGTAAAAAGCAACACCACAATTGTTAATGAAATTGATACAGAAGTTGGCTTTCTCTTCAAAAGAATTGTAGAACTTGAAACCAGATTAGAAAACCAAGAACAATATTCACGCCGAACAAGTTTGCGTTTTCATAATATCCGCGTGCCTATCGATCCCCGTACCGGTAAAATTCCTCACCCTATTAACACTGATATTTATATATTTCAAGTCTGTAATTCCAAACTTGGCCTGAATCTAACTGTGAACGATATAGGGCGTAGCCATGTTATAGGGAAGGTAAAAAACAGTAAATCCCAGGTTATAGTAAGATTTCTACCATATCGTACAAGAAGCAAGGTTTATACCAACAAAAAAGCCTTAAAGGGTGATGCAGATGGCATATTCATAACAGAAAACTTAACACAGTATAGAACTGGTCTTACACAAAAGTTAGCCGATCTCAAGTACAACCATAAAATTTTCGCATACTGGACATCCGATGGTCGCATATTTGCCAGAACAACAGAGAAAGGCACAAAAAAACTAATCAAAAACTATGACGACATAACAGCTCTTGAGACAACCACAGACGACGACAATCAAAAACAAGAACCAGATCTATCTCCAGGTACCACCAATCAGAACAGCGATGAGAACCACAATAATGGCACATATTAGATTACAAAAACATAAATAGTGTGAATATATATATCTTAGACAGTTGTCACTTGTTCTTTAAATGTCTCTAATGTACATTTTAAAAATTGCTTCATGTGTTATTAATATTGCTAGCAAGTAAATCTAGTATAACTTAATTGTATCAAAAAGTGTCAAACAATTAAAACGTCTGAATAAATTCATAAACTCATGTTACAATGAGAAAATAGTATATAAAAAAAAATCACGTTATACTTTTTTCTTTCTTTTTTCCATTTGACATCTGTTCCTAATATCGATTTAGTTGTTGGTATTTCTTTTATTGTCTATTTATTTAAACAAATATATATAATTCCTGAAACCTCGTTTAAATAATATTTGTACTGGCATCCGTATGCCAGTTATAGTTACAAGGAGCAAATTTAAATAAACAACAAAATATAATTGTCTCAAATAATTTATACCTGTATAAAACTACACTGCTATCAAATATTGCAATTGAGTTTATCATAGTTGTAAGAAATCAATTTCAAGTCATGCTATCAGATGTTATATGTATATTTCATACATCTGCAGCTACGGAACACCCCTTTTATATATTAAAGCTTTGATCAAAATCAAATAATCAAAAAGATTTGCTATAGATAATAGCATAAAGTATTGAATAGTTTTGTATATAAAAAAAAAACCCAAAAAAACCCGGAATTTATATTTAAATTTTGTTGTGAACTAATTTTCCCATTTTATGAATCGAAAATGATTTCCTTCAATTTAATTTGTTTTACAATGTACTTTTATTGTCTTTGTGTATATGTGTTTAATACCTGTATGACTTTGGATGATGATGTGTGTGATCTACTTTTTTTGTGTAACCTGAATGGCAACCTGTCTTATAACATGTTATTGTTTGTTGTTCTTTTACCTAATGGGTAACTGTATTGAACAATACAGGGTAGCCATAGGGTTATTTAATTCATGTAAATTTCATTTTTCCGGATCAGATCACAGGGACTCGGTTAGCAGATTAAAATTTTGTAAATCAATGTTTTTAATATATTTTTTATTATTTCCTGTCTATTTGCATTACTATATTAACGTATTTAACGTTGCCATCACTATTTCTTTGTTTTCTGGCAATGTGCAGTTTACTATCCATATCCATATACTGAAAAAACCTAAAGGGATCTAAGTCGCCATCTTGAATTGCCTTCCCTACTTTAGATAAAAAATAATTAAAAATATTAATAAATTACTATATACCTTACAACAGCCCTCATTTTCTTCCGAAATTATTCTTCTATCACATGCATATTTTGATTTGTGGATTAACAGAACCCTTACACAGTTTCAGTTGCATTCGTGTCAGAATATTCAAATTTCCCGGCGAAAGCAACGTATCATTCGGAAACTTCCAGGTTGATGCCACAGGGACTCGGTTAGCAGATTAAAATTTTGTAAATCAATGTTTTTAATATATTTTTTATTATTTCCTGTCTATTTGCATTACTATATTAACGTATTTAACAACTTTAAATACGTTAATATAGTAATGCAAATAGACAGGAAATAATAAAAAATATATTAAAAACATTGATTTACAAAATTTGAATCTGCTAACCGAGTCCCTGTGGTTGATGCGTTTACTATGTACAATGATAAATCCTTATAAACAGACGAGTGCTGTCCCCTGATTTATTATTACATATCGAGCGCAAAATTATTCTATTACCATGTTAACGAATAGAACCTTTCTTCAAACGGGGTAACATAAATCATTGACTTTTTCGTAGACACATCAATAAAATGAAGAAGTTACTTAAAATATTGACACGTTCAATGGGATTTATAAGGTTTACTAACAGTACCAGGACATAAGAAAAGGGGGAGGGCCGGTTGGTAGGTCAACTTGGAGTAATACTTTGAAAAAGTATATTAACTTATCATACATGCATGTATGAAGTTCAATCAGTGAGTAGGCCCCTTTTCCATATACATACATACTCCTCTGATTATATAACTGTTGTACTGCATAAATCTATGATTTGAAAAATATCAGGACGATGTCAGAAGATCTCAGAAATACAACCCGATAGTTTGGGACAATCATTTGATATTTTCAATGGGCGGAAGGATAGGAGGATAATCTGATATTGAAACAATACATGCACTAACTGTTCAAAGACTTTTTTGTTTGATATTTAATTTATATGAAGGATATGTTGGTGTGGCGTAGGTATGAAGTTAATTGCGTCCTGTGGGGCTAGGGGACAGCACTCGTCTGTTTATAAGGATTTATCATTGTAGTAAACGCATCAACCCGGAAGTTTCCGAATGATACGTTGCTTTCGCCGGGAAATTTGAATATTCTGACACGAATGCAACTGAAACTGTGTAAGGGTTCTATTAATCCACAAATCAAAATATGCATGTGATAGAAGAATAATTTCGGAAGAAAATGAGGGCTGTTGTAAGGTATATAGTAATTTATTAATATTTTTAATTATTTTTTATCTAAAGTAGGGAAGGCAATTCAAGATGGCGACTTAGATCCCTTTAGGTTTTTTCAGTATATGGATATGGATAGTAAACTGCACATTGCCAGAAAACAAAGAAATAGTGATGGCAACTTTAAATACGTTAATATAGTAATGCAAATAGACAGGAAATAATAAAAAATATATTAAAAACATTGATTTACAAAATTTGAATCTGCTATTAAACCGAGTCCCTGTGTTCATTTTCACAAAATATATTCCGTAAAGATCAATAACGCCGGAGGAGGCTTACTCATTTATACAAAAGATGATATGTCAGTCACCAGAAAAGGTGTACTCGAAAACCACATTGACGAAACTATCTGGGTGGAGATCAGAGGTAAAGGTCAAACTTTTTTATTATGTTGTACTCACAGGGACTCGGTTAGCAGATTCAAATTTTGTAAATCAATGTTTTTAATATATTTTTTATTATTTAATCTGCTAACCGAGTCCCTGTGGTTGTACTTATCGACCGGAATGGTCAGCCAGGTGTTGAATATTGGACACGGCTAAATCATGCTATTGAACTTGGTTATCAGTATACAGAAAACATTGTGATTTCTGGAGACTTGAATTCAGATTTATTTTCGTATAATATAAATAATAAGTTATATGATATAATTCATCAATTTAATTTAAAAAACGTAATTAATAAACCAACAAGGGTAACTGATCACAGTAGTACTTTGCTTGATCCGATCATATTAAGTGATGCTATACAATTTTCTTTTTCTGATGTACTGAATATACCTGCTAACATCAGTGATCACGATGCCTCTGCTATTTTTTTACAATGTCCAAAGTCCGAAACAAAGTCGTTTAAACGAGAAATATGGTTATATGAAAAAACAGATGTTGAAAAGTTTCGTTTGATCGCAAATGAAACAATTATTCACCAGATAGTACTACAATGTAATATGATCTCAAATGAGATAATTCTCCACCAGTTTATACTACAATGTAGTATGATCTAAAATGATACAATTATCTACAAGATACTACTACAATGTATTGTGATCTCAAATGAGGTAATTATCCACACATTTCTACTACAATGTAGTATGATCGCAAATGAAACAATTATTCACCAGATACAACTACAATGTAGTATGATCTCAAATGAGACAATTATCAACCAGATACAACTACAATGTAGTATGAGGGGCCTCGGTGGCCGAGTGGTCTAATTAGTGACTTCTGTAATCACTAGCCAGTCAACACTGAGGTTGTGAGTTCGAACCCCGCTCGTGCGGGTGCACTCGACTCCAATCTTAATTGACTAGGATTGTCAGTTTTTCTATCGAAGGTCTGTAGTTTTCTCTGGACACTCCGGCTTCCTCCACCAATAAAAGCTGGCCGCCTTGAAAAAGCCCAAAATCGGTGCTTAAAAGTGGCGTTTAAAACACCAAAAATCAAATCAAATCAATGTAGTATGATCTCAAATGAGACAATTATCCACCAGATACAGAAGGACAAAGATGTAGAGTAAGGCAACTATAGGTCTGCGTACAGCCGTCAACACCCATTCTGTATAATTTTAGCCCTACATGATAAACAAGGAACAACTCAATGGAGAAAACTAGCAGCCTGATGTATGCTGAAACTAATGAAGAACAACAACAGAATTACAGGCTACTGACTTTGGATATGCAAAAAAAGAAATTGGAAGGGTTTAATATTTTTGTCAGCTTTAACGTTCGCACTAACCTGGTACAATTTGTACAGCACAAGGTTTATTTAGAACAAACTTGTAAATATATTTTTGGAAAGGGCTTGGCTAGTGTGATGGACATCATATAAGTTAGATATTGTTTGACAAATTTACATATTTCCATCAAAATGGTATTCAGTGCTTTATCTTGCTGTTTTAACATTTAAATACAAATTTTTTTTTTATTTGTTTGTCAAACTTTGCATCGCTGGATCTCGCTTAACAAATTGACCTAATTTATAGCCGAAAGATATGACGTTGTTACTTCCAATATGTAATAATTTAATTTTGGATGTAACGCGTCTTCTTATTGGCTGACGTTGTTTTGTTATCTGCCCATAGACATAATTTAGTCATGTGACCACTACAAAGAACCAGCAAAATAACAAATTCACTATATTGATGGTGCCAGTAAAATAGCCATTTTTATAGTAATAGGCTATTTTACCGGCTTGAATTAAGATATTTTAATCAGAGCCGGCAAAATAGCCACTGCCTTTATTTTATACTTTAACAGTTTGTTTAGAAATAGCCTGGATACAATTGTACGAACCTTACACAGCTTGGGCTGCAATACTATACTGCTCTACTTCTATCGCATAACATATATAAATTGAAGGAAAAATACGACCATGTCTAAAGTTATAAAATAGAAATTTAACTTTTTTAAACTAGACATACGGTATGAATTTTCTCATTATTGAAGGTCGCACGGTTGTCTTTTATAATACATTTAGGAGATAACTGTAGTGTATTTTAAGCTCCGACGGCATCAATTGGGGATTTGATGGTCGCAAATAAAGTTTACTGGCGTCGCGTTAGCGGAGACAGTAAACGGATATTTGCGACCATCAAATCCCCAATTGATGCCGTCGGAGCTTAAAATACAATATTGTTATCTCCATTCTAATGAAACTGACTGAAAACAACGTTAAAACATGTATTTAAAATTTGTCATATGCCGTCTGCGCTTGCACGTACGTCCCATAGCATCAATTGTCAATTGATGCCATGTAAATAATTGACGTTATCCAATCAAAATAAACTCATCATAGATACCAGGACCAAATTTAGTATATACGCCAGACGCCCGTTTCGTTTACAAAAGACTCATCAGTGACGCTCGAATCCAAAAAAGTTAAAAAGGCCAAATAAATTACGAAGTTGAAGAGCATTGAGAACCAAAATTCCCAAATGAACGTTACAAATTTGTTGCATTAGAATGATTCATTACTTCATTATGAGTTGAACACTGGTGGCTATTTGTCTCATTGATTGCAGCAGTCATACCACAACTCCTTATTTTTTTAATTTTTTTTATTACTTTCAAATTAGTTATTTAAGACCGCAATTTTATTTTTATACTCAGGTCCGGTTTTGGAATTATTTTCAGTTGTTTGAACTACTTAATTAGGTTTTTTCCTACCATATAATAAAATTATTTTGCCCCATATCAATTACTTTTCTTTTCAAAGAAGACTTCAAACAAGGCCATTATCACAATTTTAGCAGATTTTAGATTTTTTCTAACGATTTGAGACCTAAATTTTGCAAATTGCTAAATATAAGATAAAAGTTCTATTCATTCTTTTCCCGCCATTTAGAAAAATCGAATATCTCAAAAAGTAGTTCTATAAATATCAATACTTTTAGCTTAGTTTGTTCCTAAACTAACGAACTTCTAACTG
>CM034357.1:30505651-30546249 GCA_019925275.1 Mytilus edulis
AATTTTCTAGTCTTGATGACTCTTAATCATAATATTCCCTGTTGTCCATTGGATATTGAAACCTGTTTTGCCTAGTTCTTTTGTCCATGATATCAAATATATAAATTCACGATATAAAGCAGAAAATGAAAACCATTTTGACATTCTCGGTTGTACTCTTAGTGGGACATGTGCAGTTTTTGACAATTTTTTATTCCTATACATGTCTGCCATTGTTTTAGCATAGAATTAGTTCTAGTGATTATGTTAAAATGTTGAAAAATTATATATTTTGTGTCCTAAACTGGCTATTGTGAGTTTCAACGAGTTTCATGCCACCAATATTGTAAAGTTATTGTAGCCTGAGCTTTGAATACCTTAGCCGTATTTGGCACAACCAATTTTGGGTCCTCAATGCTCTTCAACTTTGTACTTGTTTGGCTTTGTAACTATTTTGAACTGAACGTCACTGATGAATCTTATGTAGACGAAACGCGCGTCTAGCGTACAAAACTATAATCCTGGTACCTTTGATAACTAAATATACCTGTTTTGCCATGGATGGTTAACAAATAACGTGCACTACATTGGACAGTTTTCCTCAGTTCAATATTGGTATTATATGCTTTTCTTCACTTATTTTAGAACAAGATTTGGACAAAGCAAAAGAAAAATGATCTATTCAAATTGAGCAACATAATTTAGGACAATTTCTTTCAGATTAGCTGTTTTTTTTTATTCTTACATTTTTTAACAAAAAAATATAAGATGTTAAAAAAGATACTTAAATATTGAAAAGTTTTTGTATAAAAAAGGGATGGTATGCCCGAAAGTAGCAAATCTCATAGGTAAGAATTGCAAATCTCCAATGCCTTAATTAAGTAATACTTTAATAGTAAGTTTATCAGTAGACCATAGAAGAATCACGATAAAGAACGGAACTAGTTGACAGCATTGATAAATCAAACACAGTTTCTTGTATCACTGAATGCATTGTCCTTAATTTAGTGTTAGGCATTAGACATCTACGTTAAAGTAAAATAGTCATGGTAGAATATGGGTAATTAAAACGGAATATATTTACAGTCCATTAATGCTTATGGACGTTTAAAAAATTGGGGTTAGGGGGGGGGGAGGTTAATATCAAAACTCCACCCAATGATAGCTTATTTTAAGATATTTTTGAGTTATGAATCATGTAGGTAACCGATGTACTAATCTACATGGTTGGTAAATCCCTAGGGGGCTAACATTGATCTACTAAGCTGGCCACTCACTATATATTAGGGATAGCAGTCCACACGCAGCGTTATCCAGCCAATGCTAGCGAATAAAAATCTTTTTTTTACAAATTTTGTGTGTCCGAAAAGCAATAAAGGGACATGTAAAGAAAACCGAAAAGATATGATTTTTGGACACAAGCGTATCTTCAGTAACCTTCAAGTTGGTCCGAGGCCAGAACATTTTGCAACAGAAAATATTTAAATATTTGAAAGGATGAAAGGGATCTAACAGAATTCAACAATTAAAGCAAAACAAAAATCTGACTATTGTCTGAGGATCACACCCAGGGCTGATATGCATAAAACTACTTATGTTAAGATGTGTTCCAAACAGACGGATTTTCCTACATGTCCTACGATCAATTAGTTCTACGAATGTATCTTAACTTAAGTGGTTTTATGCATATCAGCCATGACCCTTAGAAGAAAGTTCATTTAAAAGCACAAGAAGCTCCATCACTGATTATCCATTCTTCATCGTTTTATATTAAAAAAGGCAGATTGTTTTTTAAACTAAACATGACATATGTCAGATCAGATAACATCTAAGTTTTATAACACTACACTTTCAGAACGGAAAATGATTATTATATCTCTAACATCAACTATTTAACAAGGATATGATATATACTTTCTGGCATGGATAATGTAAATTGCTTAAATGATCTCTTGTATCAGTATACTTATCATAAATAATTTACTGTTTAACATGTTTAAATTTGGTTAACACGAATGTATATGAAAGAAGTATATGTTTTAACAGAATTAGACAAATATACAAACTAAAGCCATTTGTTTTAACTGGCATATTTACAATGCAAAGAGGTGAGACATAAAGCATATTTTATTCTAGATTAAATATGAATTCCGTTTGTTTTTAGCAAACAGGATTGACTGTTTCTTGTTTACAGTTCAGTGAGACATATTTCAAAAATGTTTTGTACGAGAAAGAATTGACAATTGTTTAGCAAGATCACAAAAAATCAAACACAGTTTCTTGTATCACTGAAAGAAAATATTTAAATATTTGAAAGGATGAAAGGGATCTAACAGAATTCAACAATTAAAGCAAAACAAAAATCTGACTATTGTCTGAGGATCACACCCAGGGCTGATATGCATAAAACTACTTATGTTAAGATGTGTTCACACCCAGGGCTGATATGCATAAAACCACTTAAGTTAAGATACATTCGTAGAACTAATTGATCGTAGGACATGTAGGAAAATCCGTCTGTTTGGAACACATCTTAACATAAGTAGTTTTATGCATATCAGCCCTGGGTGTGATCCTCAGACAATAGTCAGATTTTTGTTTTGCTTTAATTGTTGAATTCTGTTAGATCCCTTTCATCCTTTCAAATATTTAAATATTTTCTTTCAGTGATACAAGAAACTGTGTTTGATTTTTTGTACATTACAATTCTATCAAAGGTTGATCAGGATGAATAGCGGCAACAGGAGAGTAACGATAAGTTGGATAGGGGACAGAGAACATTGCATAGTTCTTGCCCGTATAACATTTTAAATGTCCGACTGTAGATGGCTGGGTATTAATTAATACTTCCCCCGCAGCCAAACGTACGCTAGATGCATATAAACCAAAGGTTCTACTCCCGAACGGTCTGCAGGAAAGGCCATGTTGTTTTACCCTTACTTAATTATCCACTTTATTTCAGTTGGACATAAGGCTAAAACAAACTCCCCCACTTCTCTCTGTCCTTATCCATGTACTGGGCTTGATCCCAGGTACGTGTAACCAAATGTTTCCAATTTTGCTGTTACAGTTCTTCGCCAGGTGATTCTATGTCTCCCTGGTTTCCTTTTTCCTGGTGGTGTCCAATATAGAGCTGTTTTATGTTTGCGGTTGTGTGGCCATCTCAGTACATCTAAATATTCGTTTTATTTCAGGTGTTATGCTCATAGCATTACAATTCTATCAAAGGCTCTTGTTGCTGATCTTATTTGGCCAGACTATTCTATTCATCTTTCGTAGGTAGCTAGTATGGAATGCATATACTTTTTTTTTTTTTTTTTTAAAGTTTTTGATACAGAAAGACATATTCTATATGCTGTTGTTAATTAATAGTTTGGTCCTTAAACTGTACTGGTTGGCCGTCATTTCTTTACACTAGTCAACCGTTTAGTTATAAATACGCCAAATTTGGTGCAATCTATTGTCCAAATGTAATCCGTGATAATTATATCTTTTTAATGTATCATTTAAGATGCACATGTGTTTTGCCAAGGCTGTTTACGTCTGTTGATAATCGTATAACATGACATTGTGATGAAGCTTTCTGGAATTTCTACAAAGTTTCAGTAGCTACATGTATATAGTTTTAAAGTTTGCGTCGTAGCGACTATAATCGCCTATATTTATTAACGTATAATAGTGCATACATGTATATACTCGAACCCTATAGCTTAAACTCACACCTTGCTATTAGTTCCAGACCACCTCTACGTATACGGTACACCAATGGGTCAACGCTTTACTAACTATGATACAGTGCTGCGTAAAAAGAGGGGCATATATGTGCTTATTTAAAAAATGTATTTTATTTTGTACTAGTAATTAAGCAGTGGTGCATGATAAACCCTCGTAATTTTGTAGCTTCTTGTATTAAAATATAAAGATATTTGTTATAGTTGCTTAGTAAGACAGGATACAATTCTTTTCACTTAAGGGGAAGAATTGTGCAACTAAAATATAAGGCACCATCCTGCCTCCAACCATGAACAAACCCAATACCGCATATTAATCTACAAGAGCCCCGAGATGATACTTGATTTTTACAAGTAAAAAGTGTTTTCCCTTTTTTTCCTAAACGCCTTACCTTATGCAATATCTTGATAGTTGCGTGTTTTATATCGACCTCTAACAATACTAGAAATACTTACTTACTGGTGCTATAACCTGATATTTCCCAATATCTTCTCAAACAGGACTATGATGATAAAATATAGAGAATATTATTTTATAACTTTCTCATTCCACATCTGTTTAATTTAAATTTAACTTTAAACTTTCTAGAGTCATGGCGACTCTTTGTCGTTGATTCTTATATTATCTACTAGTATTCTCACATTGAATTCAGCTTGGTCTCATTCTTTTTGTCTTCAATACTATTTTTTGGTTGTGGTCAGAGTGGAGCTCGTAATGTTGTGACTATTATCAGTCCTATTCAAGTCTGCTGTTGTTTTAGCCCTAGAATAGTTCTAGAAGACCGTAGTTTTTATGTTGATTAAGCACTGCTATGTACTGTGTTCTAAACTATAATATCGTGTGAGCTTCATTGAGTTGCGTATTATCTTTTTTGTAAGGTAATTGTTCAGAGTTGTATATGCTTGTTATGCTATATGGTTTATACAAATAAAGTGCATTAAATTGTTCAAGCTTCTTACGCTATTAATTGAGTTTTTTTCTAAGGATGGGGTTATAGAGAATGGGTAATCAGTGATGTAGCTTCCTACGCTTTTAATTGAGTTTTTTTTCTAAGGGTGGGGTGTTATCCTCATGCAGACAATTTTAATAGCAAATTTTTGATTTTTGCTTTTATTGTTCTGTTATGGCCGACTCGAAGGTTACTCAAGATGTATTTGTAAAAACAAATCAGATCTTTTACGTTTTATTTTTTTGTGTCTTTGTTGATTTTCGGACGCACGAAATTTATGAAGTAAAGTTTTTATTCTAGCACGGACTGAATACCACTGCTGATGGACTGCTACCATATTGGGGATTGACCAGCAAAGTAAATACTAGTAGAACTTCAGTACTAACATGATTTGTAACATATTTTTCTGAAATTCCCCGTTGATAAATTAAGAAATTACAAGTGAGACTAAGGTTTCAACTCTCTCAGGCAAAGTTGACCTTAGATGAATTTGGGGTTAATTTTAGGTTTTCTTTTGGTTAATAGCTTCTAACGTTTCTACGTATCTATTCATCTCGAGCTTTCACCATGACGAGGTTTAGTAAGTATGGAGTGAACTTTTTAAAATTAGCAGAATTAATATCGTAAAACTTTGATATTTAGTGAAGCGTTGGTGGTAACCATGAGGCCCCTCATGGGGGGTCCTAGTAATCACATAATCACCATTTTTTTGCCAATATAATCACATAATCATTAAATATTTGCTTATCTTTAGTAATCAAATAATCATAAACTAAAAATACAGTCCTAGGTAATCAAATAATCATGAAATATTTGGCTTAATAATCAAATAATCATTAAAAAAACGGCCAAGTAATCACATAATCAAAAACCCCATGAGGGCCCTCAACCATCCCCGTGTCATAAGCAACACTTTACTGCACATATATTCAGCCTTAGATTTCCAACTGTATCATGTCAACTTTGTTTTACAATGCCAAATGTCACACAACATAATTTACACTCAAGTAATATACCTTCTACTAATACAAGAAACTGTGTTTGAAATATAAATGCTGTCAAAGAGTTCCGTTCTTTCTCGTGATAATTTTTTGATCGACAAATAAATGACACGAAAGTATTACATGACTGATTAATGGTGGTGGATTACCAGAAGTAAAACAGAGTGTTTTAAGATCCTTATATATACACATATATGTAGGTTGAAGACCTTCCATTGACCTATAACGATTTACTTTTACAACTTGTGACTTTGATGGAGAGGCACTCCTATAACATCTTCCTATATCTTTTTGGACACATGAAATGCAGACTTGAATTTTCTAGAAAATGAGACTGGCTGCTTTCCATCCTCTCATGTCTTTTTTTTCTTTTTTTTTATGACTATGCACATTTATAGAATCTCTTTCAACATATCATATTTTTTGTAACAGATAATAAAACAAAAATAAACACAATTCAGCCAGGTTTTTTTCAAATGAATGTATGCCTTGTTTTTAAATTAATAGTAGTTGAAATTAGATTGGAATTCAAATTTCTAAACTGAGACTATTATTAAACTAAGAAAACTACATCACTGATTACCCATTCTCCATAATTTTATATTATAATGATATAAGTAAATTGATTTTTAAACTAAACATGACAAATGTCAGATCAGATAACATCTAAGTTTTATAACACTAAACTTTCAGAACGGAAAATGATTATTATATCTCTAACATCAACTATTTAACAAGGATATGATATAAACTTTCTGACATGAATAATGTTAACTACTTCAATAATCTCTTGTATCATTATGCTTATCATAAATAATTTACTGTTTAAATATGATTAACACGAATGTATATGAAAGAAGTATATGTTTTTCACAGAATAAGACAAATATACGAACTAAAGCCATTTGTTTTAACGGGGCGGATCCAGCCATTTTAAAAGGGGTTCCCAACTCAGAGTAAAGGGAGTGTTCCAACTATATGCTCCCATTCAAATGCATTGATCGTCCAAAACAAATGGGGTTTCCAACACCCGGACACCCCTGGATCCGCCAATATATTTTCAAAGAGATGAGACATACAGCATTCTGTATTCTAGATTTATTCAATTAAACATTCCATTTGTCTAAGAAAAATAGTGAGCAACGATCAAAATTAATGAAAAGATCGAAAAGCACATATTAATACATTGTATGTTAAAACACGGACAGAGTATACTAACTTACATTGGTATAGAAAGTACATGATTTTAATTTAGATAAACATACACTCATAATCATGTTTAAGGGTCAGCTAAAGTCGGTATTTTCTTGCTGTGTTGAAGACCTTTTGGTGGCCGTCGGCTGTGTTTTTACTCTTTGGTCTGGTTGTTGTCTCTTTGACACATTCCCCATTTCCATTCTCTATTTTATTTAATTAAAAAAATGTCTTATGATGAAATGTCTGTTCATTGATATTTAACTGAATGGACTGCTTCTTATAAACTTATAAGGGAGAATGAGTCAGCGGGCTTTCTGCAAAAAAAAAAAGAGGTATTGATTGTGTCTTGCTTACCGTACATTGGGGAATATTTTAAGAATGTTTTAGACGCGAACGAATGAACAATTGTATATAGATGGGTCAGCAAGGTAGATTAAACGGGATGAAGGGCGAATTTTTGGACGGTCACAGCAGAATAATGACAATTTATGTAGGTGACAGAGAGAACAGCGTATTTCCCACCCGTAGCATCATTTTAACGTCGGACTAGACGTGGATGGGTATTTAAACATCCATTGTAGCCGAAAGTACCTCATAGTTTAGAATCTTCTTGAATTAAAATAAAACGAGAACACGATAGTAGATGACAACCATTAGATGTGCGCGTGGATACATGCAGACGACGAATGAGGACGGCTCAATATTTTAACAATTCAAGTCTTCCAGATATTATATAGACGTCATATCTACATTTTGTAAGTACATGTACCAGAAAACAATAGTACTGCTGTTGTTGAAAACTACGATACTTAGGATTACACAACATTAATTATAAGTATAAGTAGGCGAAACTATTTTAGTGGTAATATCCGCGGCTGCTTACCATTTCCTTTTCTGATAAGTTGGGAAACCGCTTACTTCTGGAAACCCATACATGTAAAGTACTAATTCTGTGTTCGAACATCTTGTTTGTACTCGACAAATTTAGGGCGGATAACGTGTTTTGTGCTATACAATAATGTTATTTGCGATAGCCCATATAACATTAAAAAGTACACAAACAATGTGAAATATTATTGTCGCAACTAAACAAATACCCTCCCATATTCTGTAAATCAGGAGCTGCTGATTTTTCACAATTATAAATCAGACAGCTCCAGCATTTCATTCTTTGATATTTTCCCACTTCGGTCTCATAAATTGTTCTTGTTGTCTTTTAGTATTTTTATCCCTGTCATTATTGTATTTTATTCAGTATTTTATATCGTACTTTGAAAACTTCTTGCTTTTCATCCTCGTTCTGAGCCAACTGAAACTGAAACAGACATGACTTGATTGGTTGATATAATGCTTAGTTTTATGAGAGTTGGTATTGTCAAATCTTTAGTAGACGAAATTTTCTTCTGTAATCGAGTTAACATGCTCCAGGGACTAGTTATTTAGAAGTTTAATAATTTTCGATGATTTTCTCGATTAGGTATTGTCCTATCGATTTTGATTATCGACAGGTACCGTATCCTAATGACTTTTGTAAATATTCCAATCACAGTATGCTACGATCAGATGGATACACACTTCCACCATGTGTTTTGTTATAGTTACTGCTTTCCTCTGCACAACCTGCTTCCATCGACTGTCATAAAATATTTATGCTAGGCTTTAAATTATATAAAGATTTATTGGGTTCTGGATGTGATGGTCTTCATTTTTATAATCTTTAAATGTTTTCGGCAAAATTTCTGTATTCTTTATTCATTTATAACATTTTTACCATTTGTATTTTCAGCGACCCAATTGTCTCGAACCGTGATTGTCTGGCCTAGGTTTTCTATTTTGCTTTCTTTTGTGGCCCATTTCAACAGTCATGGCCCATTATCATACTCTACTGTGTAACCACGATTTATACCATCGTTTTTATTCATTATTATTAGATAGTTATCAAACAAAAATGTCACACTATTGTCCTATTGTATACGTAGTTTACTTCAACGTTAAATACTAACATATACAGTGGTTCATAGAATTTAGGGGGGGGGGGGGGGGGGGGGGGGGGGCTAGGATGAAAAATGTTGTCCTGCATTTTTTTTAGCTGTAATCTTTGTCCTGCCTTTTTATTTTTCACCCTTATCGGTCCTGCCTTTTTTTTTTTTAGTTTATCCTGACTTTTTTTTACATAAATTGTCGTCCTGACTTTTTTTTTTTGCAAGTGTCACATCCTGCCTTTTTTTTTACTCAAAACTCCTGTCCTGCCTATTTTTTCAAATTTCATCCTAGCCCCCCCATAAAAATCAAATGGTAGCTCCCTTATGGGTTTTGCTAATTGATGGTTATACTATAGTTGTTAACATTTATGTCATTTGGTCTCTGGTCGAGAGTTGGCAATCATAGCACATCTTGTATTCTTATATTTCAATAAATTTGAGCTTTCTCGCCCCATCCTAAACATTATTACTTCGAATCCCATTGGCTTGCCAACACTACCAAATATTAGTGGTTGGCAGATAAGCAAAAAAGAAAAAAAGAAAAGGAAAACCGAAACCACACTATCGTGTCCTCGATAACGACATTACAATGGAGGGAGATCTCAATTGATTTTGATTGTAAGTTGCTTTACGTCCAGTGGCAAATATTTAATGCCTGACTAGGACGACGAGGAGAGAATAATTCAATCAATTCAAATTACTCAAAAATGACCCGGTTATAACCGTGACGTCAAACAATGTATCTTTTTAAAACACTCAGACAGATTAGTTTCCGTGGGAGGTCAACAATTTCCGCCACTTTCACCAGCTAAATTGTTGTAATGTTTCCAATAGTGATAAGTAGATGAAGTAAAACGTGTAATGCATGGCATAGTTTTATCTTTTATTTGAAAAAAAAATCGTTTAATGGAGAATTGTCTCATTGGCACTCACACCACATCTTCCTTTATCTAAGTATGGTTTTTACTTTTAATGAATAATATTTTTTATAAAAAAAATTGTTCCACAAGGTAAGACGATGTGAAACAGATACGTACATACTGCATGTTGTTTTGGCCAACTACGCCATTGTTTATGAATAGATGAGTGCATATCCACGGTCAAAAGTTGCCGCATTACTGGTCTCACCTCGAGTGTGGATGGTCAAGTGATCGATTAACGGATAGGTTAGACCAAAGCATTGACATCGTTTTAGCTGCCTTTCCGCAAAGAACGAAGATTTAAGATCAAAGTCTGGTAGACATATGAGTCAGAGTAAGGTGTGCTGCTATGGTGACACGACTTCTGCTTTGTTAACTTGGACCACATCATGTCAGTCTTGTTCAACACATTATTTTTCATATTTACATTCAAATGATCGATTATTGCTTATATCGCTTGTAAAAAAAACCTATTAATGACTTTTTACCTATTATGGTTGTTTCGTTCACACGTCGTTTTATACGACTGTAATATACAAAGAGAAGTGTTGCTAGCTATAAAACCAGGTTTAATCAACCCTTTTTTAAATAAGAAAATGCCTGTGCCTAGTTAGAAATATGACAGTTGTTATCCATTCGTTTGATGTGTTTGAGCTTTTGATTTTGCCATTTGATGAGGGACTTTCCGTTTTAAATTTTCCTCGGAGTTCGATATTTTTTTAATTTTACTTTTTGCCAGTTTCATGTACCAGATATCACAAAAATGTAACTAGAAATGTCATAAAACAATTCAGTACAACTAAAAAAAAAATATATTCAAATTTCAAAGTTGTTTGTTTATGCATTCTGTTTATCACAAGCTACTGACTAGTTACAATAGTTATACTTACTGTATTTATACAGTCAATTTTCAGTTGTTAAAGTATGTAATTGAAAACATAACACTAGCAATCGAACACCGTGAGAATCGGACAATGATGGTTGGTTTGGTCTATTTCATTTCGCCCGATACTTTTGATTATTCCTGTTAATATCTTTTAATGTACTGCTTCAACTCAGTGATATTGTTTGCCTTAAATTACCGGAGAATAGAGGCTTTTCCCCTGGAGAAAAATTCCCAATTTGAAAATAAAATGGCTTAAAATTATTCCCAAAAAGACAACTTTTTTCCCAAACATTGCAGTCTTAGTGGTCATTTTGCATGAATACAAACTCAAAAAAACACTCATTTTAACATTTTTCATGCTTAAATGATTATATGTGCAGATATGAGGGTTTATTTATGTATCATCACTGACATTAAGGGGTCTTAATTCAAATGAGGGTTACCTCTTGAAAGGGGGTCTGCAAATTGAAGTTCCAGTCAAATTCATGCTTTGGTATAACTTTCCCAATTTGATAACAAGAGTGCACACACTGAAATGTCTCGCCTTCTTTACTAATCATTGATATTATGTTGATAGTCCTAAGTATAAAGCTTGATTACAACTGTCACATAAACTTAACATTAACCAAGATAGCTAAACAAAGACCAATGAACCATGAAAATGAGGTCAAGGTTAGATGAACCATGCCAGGCAGACATGTACAGCTAACAAAGCTTCCATACAACAAATATAGTTGACCTATTACTTATAGTTTAAGAAAAAGAGACCAAAACACAAAAACTGAACACTGTGCAATGAACCGTGCAATTGAGGTCATGGTCAAATAAAACCTGCGGGACTGACATATAGATCATAATATATTTCCATACACCAAATATAGTTGACCTTTGGCATATAATATTAGATAAAAAGACCAAAACTTAAAAACTTAACTTTGACCACTGAACCATGAAAATGAGGTCAAGGTCAGATGACATCTGCCCGCTAGACATGTACACCTTACAAACATTCCATACAACAAATATAGCAGACCTATTGCATAAAGTATGAGAAAAACAGACCAAAACACAAAAACTTAACTATAACCACTAAACCATGAAAATGAGGTCAAGGTCAGATGACACCTGCCAGTTGGACATGTACACCTTCCATACACCAAATATACTATCCCTATTACTTATAGTATCTGAGATATGGACTTGACCACCAAAACTTAACCTTGTTCACTGATCCATGAAATGAGGTCGAGGTCAAGTGAAAACTGTCTGACGGGCATGCGGACCTTGAAAGGTACGCACATACCAAATATAGTTATCCTATTACTAATAATTAGAGAGAATTCAACATTACAAAAATTTTGAACTTTTTTTTCAAGTGGTCACTGAACCATGAAAATGAGGTCAAGGACATTGGACATGTGACTGACGGAAACTTCGTAACATGAGGCATCTATATACAAAGTATGAAGCATCCAGGTCTTTAACCTTCTAAAATATAAACCGTTTTTAAGAAGTTAGCTAACGCCGCCGCCGCCGCCGCCGGATCACTATCCCTATGTCGAGCTTTCTGCAACAAAAGTTGCAGGCTCGACAAAAATGACGCATATTTTCCCAATAAAAAAGGGTAGAGGTAGTTTGAAAAAGCCAACAATATCACTGCAACTATATTATAATTTTATTGTTGCGATTTAGTCCTTGCATTTTTGTTGATCTTAATGCTCCCAAATATTAAAGAATGATGTCATTTTGCTTCAAAATATTTTGGTCATGGAGATATTTGATGAAGTGTTTTTAAGAAACACAAAAGACATGAAACATGAACATTAATTTTACATGGATATATATATTTTTAGGTTGTATGATGCTTTGACGATATTCTGTTCTCTTTCTTAGCACAGTTGTACTAAGATACTCTATTTATCAAAGATATAAAACAAGCAGTGGTCTCATGGTAGCGAGATTGCCTCTCGCTCTAAATTTCTCTATAAAACAGCACGTTTAAGATACGGTTCAGCTTTCTTGTCAGTTTAGAACAAAGCAGGGTTCATATATTCATATCGCATTTAAATGTTTTAGTCCTGAATTTGTATTTAATTTACCACTTGACATTTTTCTGTTCAGGTCATCCGTCATTGTTATAGCCATCATCAAAGATATAATAAATCTAAACCGCTAAACGATACACAAACCATAGATTTCATACATTTTAATACAAAAGTCTATAACATTGAAGTGAAAACAGAGTACTGCAAAAATAAATTGGCACATTTGGAATGGAAATTAAAATCACAATATTTAACGTTACGTACAAATATAAAAAAATATCAAAATTACAACAACATCTTTTTTTTTGGAAGTGTGTCAATTTCCTCGTAAAGATTTACGCTGTGTAATGAAAAGTTTTCAGAAAATCTTTTTGATGGGTCGAAACTAGCCACAGATACTGGGGTCTCGTACCCCTCGTCGTCCTGCATTACACCGGAAACGGTATTTACTGCTGACGTGTCGAGTCTCAATTTCAGCGACCGTCTTTTCCGTCTTATTCGAGGGCGTTCGGGCATGGCAAAGTATAGTTTTTCTAAAAACCAAGGATCTGTACTCTTCAGGTAAACTTTACTGTTTAAACATAATTTCAGACCAGGACCATACAGTCTTTTGTCTAAGTAGCCCTTCTGAATTATAATTAAATTCTGGGCATTGTTTTTCAAAGCACTTTGATGAGCTATCTGAAACTCCGTATTTCTCCATTCATTATTTAATAAATTGTCCGATAAAACTACGATTGTTCTTCGACTTCCTTCGATTGATCGATAAATTGTTTCGCCTATCGTTTGCATAATGGGAAATTCCCGGAAGTGGACGCACAACTTGTACCTATAAGGTTCCCCTTCTAATTTGCTGACGATTTCTTGAAAAACGAATTGTTCATCTTTTCGGCTGTATGAAATATATGCGTCATAAATTTTGCTCTCTTCCCCACCATCATGGCACATTCGAAATCCACATTTTGAATAGAAAACCACCTGCAAAAATTCTCTACTCATGCAAAGAATTATGCAAGCAAGAAATATGATAAATAAAGTCAACGCAATTGCAACAATCGATATCAAATATTGTCTGCTTCTTATCGCCGACAAAGAATCCGGTGGCGTATAATTTCCGGGACAGAGTTCATACAACTTAATGGAAAGAATTTCGAGTTCTTTCCTCTCATTTTCCTTTATCTGCTCGCACCATACGTGATGACTGTCAGACATGTTGATATTATCTGACGTAATTAGACGCTGTAAACGTGGCGTCTGATCGCAATCGCATTTCCATCGATTTCCGCTCATTCTGACATCGAAAAGAGCGGGAAGAACTTGAAATAAGCTTTCTGGTAGCGTTTTCAGTTTGTTATTTGCCAATGACAAATAGCGAAGACTTGGCAGCTTGGCAAACACATTATCAGAAATAAAATAAATGTTATTATTCTGTAAATAGAGAGACGTCAATGATTGCAGCCCATCGAAAACGCCATTTTTCAATCTCTGCAAATAATTGTCATTTAGATACAAATTAACGAGATCCATTAAACCAATAAAGCTTCCTCTCTCAATAAAATACAAGTTAGAATTGTTTAAATAGAGTGATTTGACATTTTGAAGTTGCACGAATGAATTTCGAGCTCTGTATAAATCTGTCATATTGTTTCCATCAAGATACAAATCCGTTGCTATACTCGGAATGTGACTCGGAACATCTTTGAGTTCTTCGTTTGAACAAATGATGTGATTTTCATTGGAAACACCTGCTTTGCGGTAACATGTACATTGTGCAGGACACATATACCTACAGATACAGCCATGATACTCACAACATACACACGTGTCTCGTCTGCAGTCATCACGATAAGAGCACAACATCATGTGTGGATCGACATTTTTCAACAAAGTTTCAGTTTCCATTTTAAAACCTTCATCGCATGTTAATAATGCCATATCTGCGATAACGTATTGTTGTTCCTCTAACGGCCAGTCATTGACATGCTTTCTGAGCCACGCCAGACGACAATCGCATAAAAATTTATTCCCTCCAAACAGGAAAACAGGCGGTTTAAGTAATCTTGGTGAAACTGACAATGACATCTCTGTCAAACTTTTCAATTTATTGTTTTGCAAATTCACCTCCCTCAATTTCGGATATTCATAAAATGCATACATATCAATACTTGATATTCGGTTTTCTTTTAAGTTTAAAAATCCGACAGAAGGTGAGAACATCCCTGAACGAATTTTCTCATTTATCTCGTTATAAGACAGGTCTAGTTTAAACAGTTTCGGTAAAGGAGTAAAAACTAGATCGATATTTTCAATGTAATTATGGTCTAGACTAATCCAGGACAGAGACGCCATGTCTTTGAACGCATCATAACCAACAGCACTAATGTTATTATGCGATAACTGTAACATTCGTAAATTTGTCGCCTTCGTGAACACGTAATTTTGGATGTACTCGATTCGATTCCTAATAAGATTAATTCCTTCTAGTTTCTCTAATCCTTCGAATGTTGATGACTTGAACTTAGTAATGAGGTTATCTCTCAAATCCAAGATTGTCATTTTTGTCATACCATGCAAATTTGGAACACTCTCAAGTTTATTATAGGAAATATTCAAATATACAATATCCGATGTATGCTTGAAATTATCTTCTGGAATTTCCGGTATATGATTGTATGATAAATCCAATTTCCTTAACCTATCAAGTCCTCGGAAAGCAGCAATTTTAACATCAGAAATTTCATTATTTGTGAGATACAACGTTTCCAATGCACTTTGACCGATAAAGTGTGTTCGTTTCAATGGTTTGAATTTTGTTGTCGCTCAAATCCAAATGTTTGATATGTTTCAGCCCTTGCAAAACGCTTCGGTCAATTCGATTGATATGGTTCTTTCCAAGTTGAAGCTCAGTTAGATTGTTGAGGTTCTGTAATTCTTGCCAAATATCGCCATTTATATTTGTATCAATGAGTCCTAGAACTTGTAACGATGACGTAAATCTGAAAAGTCCGTTCGGAAGAGTTCCTAAAGGATTATTTCCTAGACCAAAAAGTTTCAGATTGGTATTATTCATCAGCATTTCATTCGGAAGTCTAGAAAGAGAGTTGTTTGTAAGATCAAGCCATCCTAATCGAGGAAGTGAATCTAATGCACCAGCTTGAATGGACCCAATTAGATTATTGGACAGGGACAATTGCCATACATTCGGAATGTACCTTCCGAATGTTGATTCGACTTGCTTGATTTCATTTTCAGCTAGAATAACATGAATAAGATATTTCATAACTCTTCTTTCCGGACAAGCTATCCCGCTTTCATTAAGTTCAGCAATATTATTTCCCGTCAAATTCAGAAACTGTAATATAGGGAGTCGGCATATTTTTGCCAACTGACGTAAACCACTATGAACTATAGATATTCTCCTAAGGTATGGCGTATTTGCGAAAGCGTCTGTATGAATTTGTAAGCTGTCGGCGTTTTCGATGGAGATTTCTTGTAAAGCTGTCAATCCAGCGAACGCATTTCTGGGAATGTACCGAAATTGACAACTCCGAATGCGAATGCCTGTGAAAGAACGTAGTCCAATAAAAATGTTGTCGGGAAGACTTGATGGTTTTGTAGAATTGCACGTGATGTATAAATTACTAGTTATATTTGTCTGTATGATAGAGAATTTGGTTTGTGCGTTGAGGACTTCCACTTTGCAGACGACATCGACTATGATTTTGTTACTGTTTCTAAGGTAGCACGCGCACTCTTTAGGACACGGATATGTTGTAAGTTGTCTTTGGGAATTAACGTCTGCTGCCGAAAAAATGGTCGTCAGAATCACCAGAAATAATGTTGGAGTGTCCATCCTGAAACGAGAATGAGTTATACCTTTAAGGCACATAAAAGAAAACATATGAAAGAAAGAAATGTAACAACCAAGACTTTGGGATTAATCAATTTCGATCAAAATTGGCAATTCAATACTAGTATGCCATTTTGCTGCGCCCTTCAAGCTATATTATAAATTATAAAATAAAAATCGCTCAACACAATATGAAAAATATTTTCTTGTATTATTTGCTGCGTGTCGTCTCCAAAACACTATTTCTGCGACTCGGTGAGGATGTAAAATTGAGAAAGGAAATGAGGAATGTGTCAAAGCGACAACAACCCGACCATAGAGCAGACAACAGCCGAAGGCCACCAATGGGTCTTCAGTGTAGCTAATATTTATACTAGTACAGTGATAATGGACGTCATACTAAACTCCGAATTATACACAAGAAACTAAAATAAAATCATACAATCTACATGTAAAACACAAAATACTGTACGTTCTGAAAATCGTACGATAATTACGACGGGATAGCTAATGCAAACATAAAAGACTCACATTTTAGATTTTGATAGCATTATTAAAAAAAGCATTACAAAAATACTCCAAGGTCGGAAATTCAAAGAGGGAAATTGTATCAAAACTTGACAAATCACACGTTATCTAACAGAATAAATGAAATACGACTGTCATATTCCTGACCTCCAATATTAAAAGCATTGCCAGAATTTCAATTTTTCGTAAATTTGTCTAATATTCATTCCTCTATTACAATACTAAATGCACGCAATAATTTTTGAATATTTACGTTTAAACTTATGCAAGCAGTTTATTATACTTTGTGATGTTATACGGAGACTCACAATCTATTAAAGAGTTTAGTACCGACCACCAATTTTGTTTTAGCAATAAATACAAATTTTACAACTATTTATAAGCATAATTAGTTATAAAAACAAAAACACGCATCTTTAAAAACAAATAATTAAAAATTATAGATATAATTTTATTTGTTGTGTTTCTATAAATTAAGTTTCATTGTTGAAATATATTTACGCTAGTAAAAGAAACCAAAACATTATGTTTTGAATATAAATTGCGGCTTACCTCTCAATAAAAGAATTCCGTTATTTTAGCCATGCGATTATAAATTGAGTTTCATCTGATCTGGTATTGCAAACCTAATGTTTTGAAGTATCTTACAGAAGCAAAAAGATTCTGAGAGAGTGAAAATCAATAACAGTTTTGTTGATAGAGATCTTAACATGGTGTCATATTTGTGTATTGTTGAAATTTTGTAATTATTAATTCATTTCAGTTCTTGCAACATAACGCGATGCGCTTGAACGGATGCTGATCACAGCTTAAGTTAAAAATATAACGGTAACAGACAGCTATTAACCTGGCTTTGATGTTATCTTAAATTGATTTTTCTTTATTTAATTCTGACCTAACAACAACTGATACGAGTTTTTAAAATGTATGCACTATAAATATAATTTTTAAAAATTGGAAATCAATCAAGTGTGAAGTCATCCAGCTGTGAAAAATAAAAACACAGATGCCAGATGATGTTTTAAAAAGAATATTAAAATAAAGCCCCACGAGAGATCACGAGATGTTTCCAATATCCGTTTTATGCATCTGTTGTGTATATTGATATTGTGTAAAATTTGTAATCTATCGAATAAGAAAATATTCATTTTCTGCATATTTTGATTATTTCAATGGAAAAATCACATACAATTGTTCGAGATAAAAAATACATGAAAAGTATTTTACTGATAACTGTATTAATATTGATAAAAGCTTAACTTGACAAGTTATAAAGATGAATACAACTATCAGATCATTTTTATGACAATATTTCAGATAAAAGATAATTTTTCCCTAGACGAAGGTTGCAATTGTATCTTTATTTGACGAAAATTGACACTCAACTGTAACAAAATTTATTGCTAAATCAAATATAATTTTAGATGCGTCAATAAATAATTTGGTTTAGCAAATAATGACTATTGGATTTTGATTTTGTCTTGAAAACAAAATTACGACATGGACAATTAGTAAATGAAATATTTGATAGTTTGTATTTAGTTATGATTACTTTTCTTTTAGTGGTATTCGTTTCGGGTACGAATTGATTTATTAACAAAGGAATTGGTGGTATGGAAGACTAAAATTAAATGTAATCTAACAAAAAATAGAGACTATCAGAATTGAAAAATTCTCATCGCAGAGATGAAACGTGTTTTTTTTAACGAAAATATAGAGATATTCAATTTAGAAAAAGTAATTTTAATTGTCCGTTTTCACTCTTAAATTGTGTGCAAGAAGCTTTTTTGTTGTACACATGTTTATTGGTAGAAAAGGGAGAAAGATGTGTGTGTGTGTGTGTGTGTTTTCAGCTTTCAAACGATGTGCTTATAGATGTCAATATGACAAAAAAAGATTGAAATAGTTATTTACAAATGCAACAAATTTTTACATGTGAAAATTAAAGTCCAACAACGTCTGTAACAGGACAAAACACACAAAACAAGAAAATAATTGAGCGAGAAAGTGGGTGCTCATTATTCTCATTTTTAATGTTAGAAAGCGTCAGCCGGAATCTGTATTCTTTAAAGCTGCGTCGTAACACATTCTCTTCTCGCGTTTTTTATTCAACAGGGATTATTTAAAAAAAATTCTTATCGGAATTCATAGTCGTAGAGTATAGTTGGTCTTTACGTTAAACGTCCACATAAAAAAAAATGATATCACAAAACTAAACCGAGGCGTTTTCGGATAAAAAAGAAAGACCAAAAAACATTTTAATAATATAATTGGGGTTTATGTTAATTCATTCACATAATTGATATTTACAATGTTCAAAGAGTGCATTCTATAGAAACTTGGCATCCTTAGAATCTTCAATCAAATAAAAGGTTTTATACAAAAACTTGAATAAAATTGAATGATTTGATCTTTATTTGCACCACAAATTGGTTTAAAATTGAGACATAAACAGCAACATTCAAAATATTATTGGTGTTTCGACTTATTCAATGAATTCCAGTAAAGAAATATAGATTTATAAAAACTTGTGTCTTTTGATGTGCACATCAGACAGTTGTGCATATAGATTTCAAGAGGACCCTAACAGACCATATATCTTTAATGTGAATAGTCAAGTTTGATCAATCACCATAAAAAAATTCTATAAATAGATACTTGTATCAATAGTCAATACAGCAAACATTTTCCTTTTTAACTTTTTTGATTCGGGCGCCATTGATGAGTCTTTTGTATCTACGAAACGCGTGTCTGGCGTTAACAAATGTAGGCCTGGTATTTCTTATGAGTATATTTTGGTTACATTAAGCGCTATCTTAAGTTGTGTCGACAAGTAGAACGGTTCTATGGCCAACTGTGACATTGTTCGAGACAAACATCAAGGCTGAAGCTGCCATTGAAACAACGAACCATATAAGAGAAGCATCCACGAAAGATCTGGAATATGTTGCCCATCCAATATTGACCACAAATCATGACAGGAAGACAGATACTGATCTGATATGACAAAAAGGATTTCATTGTGTCCCCTATTTTTTCAATTCTTAATACACGCGATCACTATTGTTATTAGTCCGTGATTACTCTGACGTCCAACGGCTGTTTTTCCACCCAGACAAGCTGACCCACGGCCCCAGCTTGTCTGGCAAAACAGCCGTTGGACGTCAGAGTAGTCTAGGACTATATAGTTTATGCATAGATAGAAATGCATGTCGAAAAAAAAATAAAAAAATAAACGATTAACATTTAAAATCCATAGTTGCAGAACAGTATTTGCACATTGCAATGTGTTAATTAGGATATCAACAGCTGTGTTAATTATTAAGTGTAAAATGATTTATTTTCGTGCCATGCAAATTATCAAGTTTAAATATCAAGTACTGGAATATAGATTCATCAATTTCTTTTGATGTGAAGCCATATTAGATGAAAACACTTATAGATTTGACAAAATGTGCGTGAAGGTCGTATTTGCCTAGTGCACAAGAGCGATTCAATATAAAGATCCCCACTCTAAACTCATTTGGTGCAAGTTTGATCAGATGCCAGTCAATAAGAAGAAACCCATCAAATCGACAAATCATTAGGAGCTTGATAGAAACGTTTCTGACAGTGACTGAAGGAAAGAAATTTTGAAGGTTGGGGTGGTTGGAAAGTTATAATTACATATATTTTTTGCAATCTTTTCCCCCCTGATAGAGGTGGATAATTACCTAGAGCGTATACTATACCAATAACGAGATTTACAACTACTAATTTGAGACCCCCTTTTCTATTGTTCCGTGTAGCCCGTATTTCAACGAAACACGTGCCGGTGGCTTGATGAGGGATCGACCACCCTCTTATTGAATTCGCTTAGAGAAGCGAGTTAAAACGACCTTTCATGCTTTGTATATTCTGATTTTATAACTATATTTGTTACTGCTATATCTAGTACTCGTATTTAAAATTTTTACAAAGATCTTGAATATTTGGATCGTTTTCGCTTTCTTCTATGAACAATTAATACATAGTCCACAACATTATGTAAAAAGAAGGAAAAAAGAGAGGTGTATATATAAATATTGAAAAAAGTTAAAATAGTTTACTTCAATTTAATGAACCTCATCGCTAAAAAAGGTATATCATTGCATTGATAGAATATCCGTATTCACCCATATTTTTACTATTTTATTTATTGTGCCCGTTTAGTTAAAGCATCAATGTAAATATAACGGAATTTGATGAGACCGTCATTAAAGTGAGAGGGTTAGCGCTATAGAACCAAGTTTAATCCACCATTTTCTACATTTGAAAATGCCTGTATTAAGTCAGGAATCCGACAGTTCTTGTCCATTCGTTTTTGATGCGTTTTGTTATTTGATTTTGCCATGTGATAATGGACTTTCCGAATTGATTTTCCTCGAGGTTCAGTATTTTTGTGATTTTACTTTTTTTTTTTCAGTGCATGACATATATCGTCAAGTGTGTGTCATTATAACTACTATAGTGATATATGGCGATTGACTAATTATTAGTTGATCCAAATCGTGATATTGATTCCTTTATTAAATTTTTTAAAATAATTTCAGATACTTAATATGTTTAGTTCGTAACGTGACATGAGTATTTAATGATAATTATAATATGCCAAAAAAAGGGGGGAATAACACGATTTTTAATATTCTCATTTTTATTCATAACACTTTTATACATTTCTTATTTCTTTTTCAATTGAAAATACTTATATTTTATAATTTCAAGTGAAATATATTTCATATGCATAAAAAAAATGAATTTTAAAGCAATTTGTTTCCAGTTAGCATTTGCCATACAGTAAACATGTTCGCCAAAATTTGTAGTTTTATTTTTTGCAATTTCTTTTTTTTAGGGGAGGGGGATGGATTTTTGTTGCTTTAATGGGGATCGTAATGATTGAAAAACATTCAAATTTTCAGTATTGTATTAGTCAGTGGCGGATCCAGCAATTTTAAAAAGGGGGGTTCCCAACCCAGGACAAAGGGGGGGGGGGGTCCAACTTTATGTCCCCATTCAAATGCATTGATCGGCCAAAAAAAGGGGGGTTCCAACCCCGGAATCCCCCCCCCCCCTTGGATCCACCACTGATTATTAACAAATCAAGTTCATTAGCGAATAATCTTTCCATTTTAATGTATATTAATGTTGTAAAATTGTTCAGAATATTTAAGGTATGTGACCAATTATACTCTTTCAACAGTTGATTTCCATCCAATTTTAGATTTTGATCCTCTATAAGCAAAACATATACTCTTCTGAAGTAGGATCGACGTTATCCTGTAATACTAGTATTTGAAACTTTATCCTCTTCTGAAGTAGGATCGATGTTATCCTCTAATACTAATGTCATTTTATTAATATAATGTCCTCTACTTTATGTGGTGGTTAAAGTTCGCCCATTGAATGTAAAACTTGCTTTCACCCAAATAAAACACTGTCTTTAATTATGAAATACTGCGACAAATGGCCGGACGGGTTATATTTCTGGTCAGTGGTCAATGTCAACAAATTAGCTCGTTTGTCAAATTTTATCAAAGCTTTTCCATCACATGTTACACATCATCTGTAATTGAATCCTCCCATTTTTCAGCTACATTTGTCCAATAAACTCTAAGGTAGGATTAAGATGGTACCTATCACTACAGGGAGATAACTCTGTAAAATCCGCTAAACGTTTAATTACGATGTGTTGTTAAGGGAATATTAAGCTTCTCAATGATCAAAATTAGTGTTTGTCAAACTGCTATATAACCAGTGTATTTTTTCTGATAAAATGGTTGGTTAAAATTTTTTGAATTTTTTTATATTTTTGTCAAAGGCTCAAAGTAAATACTTTTTTTTGTCAAAATTTTATGAAAAACAAACGAGCCAAATTATTTTAATTTTAGAGAAGTGTTAGGTACCACCTTAAGATGATATACTGAAAATTTTTTTTTTTGTATTTCAGCTAGTAAAAGTTTTTGTTGGGGTTTGTTACCAAGCGGAGTGATTATAAAATAAACATTTTTCCTCCACTGTTTTTATAACTGTCTTCCCAACATTATTAACTTCTTGCAAATGTAATATATCAATATTAGTATACTTAAAAGTATCTGCACCCATAATATTCATTTACAAATGACAAATCATTTTAAAGATCTTCTGAAATAGCTATTATAATACAGATGCTGGATAAAACAAATGTATATTTTTATACAATTTTGTAAACGAGGTTAGTATTTAGTTTCTTGAATCTTGATTTGACTGTTCAAAAAATAAATACGATTTTACTATTTGCTTTTATACTTAATAAGCCTGTCAATACCGTTATATCAAAATTGCCCTTAAATATCCAAAAACTCTTAGTCTTAGTTCGATAAATCATGATTGTAATTAACTTTGAATAAAGTATACTTACTTCGTAGCAAATGAAAAGCTAATAATTTCCAAAATGACATCGTCGTTCACTAGACCCTTCTTTGCAAGGAACCAAAGTCAACTTCGTATGCCATGCAATAACAAAGGACTGCCTTAAATTAATTTATGAAATACTGGGACACATGGCAGGACTGTTTATTTCTTTGGTCAACGGCCAATGTCAACAAATTATCTTATTTGTCAAATTTGATTTCAGTTTTTCTGTCATATTAACTGTAATTAGATGCTCGCATTAGGCTACAAACATCTTGGTATAATATTCGTGAGATGCGAATCCTTTTAACTGGTAATTTTTATATTAAATTTGAAGACTGCTTGACCTGGCATTCATTTTGAACGTTTTGAATCTAATAAACTATTTTTTTAATAAAATTTAAAATATTTTGCTACATGTATATGAAATTTGAAGTTTTTTTGTTTTTGTTCAAGTATACCTATATTCATACGCAGCTTTATGTACAACGATGCAATTATTTCAATTAACTAATTCTTTTCAGTATCATTGTTGGGGTGAACGTTTGTCTACAATCCTACTTAATTAATACACATTTTTGAAAAAAATATCAATTCATCAATTCGGAAATAGACTGTCATAGTTTAATTCTAGCTGAATTCAAATATTGATTGATTGTTGTTTGCTAAACATCTGGTGGCAAATATTTCATACAAATTCAAGACGAAAACAATTAGTACAATACATGTAGATAGGTTTTGCCAAATAGCTTTACCGAAATAAAAAGCGGACAATTTTGACTGGAACTGCATGAAAAATCATCCGCCTAATGGGATCATTGGTTTTGATAAAATAAAATAGTTTACCTTGCAACAGGACACCTATCGAATCCTAAGACAATTATTGTAATGATTCTTTAAAGGGCAGAAAGTTAGACATTCGAACTAAATTTCTCATCAGAATCAACGTCCTAGTGGCGACAGGACGTGCTTGTGTATTCCACACAGACAAATGGATGCTCCATTTTTAGTAAGGATTCTTACTGCCTGGGGAGGGGGTGTTCATTGCTGATCATATTTCTATTGCTTATCGAAGTAGACTGTATCATAAATTTGAGAATCGAAATGATAGGGAATTTGTCAATGAGACAACAATCCGACGTGAGAGCAGAAAACAGCCCAAGACAACTAATTGGTCTTAAACATAGCGAGAAATCCCACATTCGGAGGCTGGATTCATAAATGATTCTTGAAATCTGTATTTTTCTTACAGCAATATTAGGCAAATGAATATATCCCCGCTGCTTGATACAAACCAATCATTTACTGTCCAATGCTATACGAAACCTGTTAATCTACAGCTAAACTAGAGCACAGAAAACAAACATCAAAACATAATAAATGCCACTAACGTCCTGAATACATGTTCGTTATTAATATGCAATGAACCTAAGACAAGTAATAAGTGTTACATTTTTTTGTAAAAGACAAAAAGAGCCAATACCTGCGAATGATATCCATGACTGATAATTATATCCTGGCAAATTAAGTTCTTAAGCATATCCTTCATCATGTGTGGTAATAATACTTATGAACGGTATGTTGTTTCTTAAGTTAAGATAGTCTGGAAAGCGAGGGGAGAGAGTACATTTCTGTATTGTTTGATTTCAGGGTATTTTTTTGCATTCATTATTCTATATAACCCCCAAACCAAGCACAAAACTTAAAGAAAAACAAACATATGTGTAAAATAAAACACAAACTTATTAAATACACACGTTAATAATTGTGTACGCCAAACGCGTGTTCGGTCAACAAAGGACTCATCCCTGAGGCTCGAATGAAAAAAAGTAAAAAGGCTAAGTAACGTCTCATTGGTTTTGCCAAATAAAGCTGAGGTGGTCGATAATTTACTTGTTTTCTAAGTGACATCTGATATCATGTAAAATCTAAATTCCCCATTTTCGTGTTTTACAAATTGAAACTCTTCTTAGAGGTCTCTTTATCATATGGGATTTTAAATGCAAAACATTAAAACATCATGAATAATATTTAAAAAAAGATTATTTTAATATACATCTGATAGTGTTAGGCATATATATTATAGTATACATCTGATAGTGTTAGGCATACATATTTTAGTATACATTTGATAGCGTTCCAATTTACACTATGTCAGCTTATAACTAATACATAACCATCTCATAGCTTGTCACTTTAAGTATTCTAAATATCCTTTGTAATTTTATTGCTCTTCAGTGGTTTAAAATGATTTCGTAGTTTATTACTTTAGTGCATTGCTTTATCGGTGCAGTGTTATTGGTATACGGATAATATTGTTAAATCTTATTTTACAGAGTAATCCTTTACAGAGTAATCCAGAAAGTTAAAGACAAACCCAATTTCTCTAAATATCAAAAATTCAATATAATATATATTATGCAAATATAAGTAAAAGATGTGATATTATTGTTAATTCGAGACTCTAAACAATTCAATAAAGTACGTGTTTGTAAGCAACTTTAGCCGGCTACTGTAGGGACCTTCGACAATTTTGCATAACACATACGGGAAATTCATTTATTGAAAGTGAAGTCAGATAAAAAGGCCATGACATGACAAAAATGGGAAACAATTCACAAAAGATGATAAACAAAAAACAAATCTTACAGATAGCCACCAACGACAACAACTGAAATGCTGTCTTCCGTCTTTGAACAGGTATAATAAACATGTGGCAGGTTAAGCGAATGTGCCCACAACGTAAGAACAAAAAGATCTATTTCATCATCTATTCATTTTAAGGTTAGAATACATGTAACTGTGGTGCAGATAATTAGTCAGCTGTTTAACAGAGTTTCGTCTTGTTTGACACTAAGGAGAAGCGTTGTCCATTTTGGTTGCGCTGGATGTATAGATACACAGACACGTCCGTTTGGTTGCGCTGGATGTATAGATACACAGACACGTCCGTTTGGTTGCGCTGGATGTATAGATATACAGACACGTCCGGTTGGAATTAAATCACTAAATCCGATGCCATGTTTAGGCAGCTGCTATGTCCCTATCTCATCCAAGTATATGTTTTAATTTTAAACGCACAAACAAAGAAAATGCTACCGTAATATTATTTTTCATTTATTTTAATATAAGAAGAGTTTGTTTTGTTTTAAAGTTCAAACAAAAACATTAATTTTACGGTTTTTTTTTAAATTTGTAAAGTTCAGCTTTATTTAATATACATTTTTTATTCATCTTGTTATCAGAGTATAACATGGCATAATAGTAAATAATTTGCTTAAAGCTAGTTATTGATCCATTTCAATACAAACAAACTTTGTAGGACACGGTTCATTCGAGGACACATTTGATTTTTCAATATTACAGTTACGCCTGCATTGAAAGGAGAAATGTGTGGACGTGTGCGTTGAAGAGACAAATTATTCCACTTGACAAATTTTATTGCATTCGGTCCATTGTAACTATTTGAAACACAAAGGTGAATCTTTGAATTTTAAAAAATAAAAAAGGTTAATAAATAAGTCGAAATTAGGAATAATAATGAATATATAAGCAAGTGCAAAAGATAAAAATCTGACACATTCAATAAAACATGAGTCACAACTTTACATTTATCATGAAATTTAAAATTTGAATACCAAGGATAAAAGCCAATCTTCGTTGTAAAATGGATCCTTAATGAAACAGTTTATTTCTAATTTAACGCAATTATGAGGGGCTGTATTGGGAGGGGGTATATAATACGGGGCCAATACTACAAAAAACAGAACCATTTATATGATAAAAAACACAGAATAGTCTGCAAAAAAAACCGCAACAATAGAGAAAATTAATGGAGTAATTAAGTATATAAAGAATAAAGAGCATTGAAAAAAAATAAAGTATGGAGAATCATGAAAGAAATATAAAGTATAATAGTGAAAATTGATTTAAACACTAAAGAAATAAAGGACTCTCATCCGAAACCCTCAACTGTATATGTGTTGATATTGCAAGTGTTCTTTCTAATATACTTTTCGTGTTTTTGTGACTGGAAGATCAAGAACATTTGATTGGGATTTTTATAGCTGACTATGTGGTATGGGCTTTGCTCATTATTGAATGCCGTACAGTGACCTATAGTTGTTAATAGCTGTGTCATTTTGGTCTGTTGTGGACAGTTGTCTCATTGGCAATCATACCACATCTTCTTTTTTATATTGTCCCCTTCTAGTAAGACTTATTCGAAATTGAGCCTGCTTGCATAGACAATTGTTAAAAAGTTGAAATGCTCAGGCGATTAAATTTCAATAAAGCCACGTTTCGTCCGTGACGGACCAATTTCTGGTAGAGTTAGTGAGTTATTCATATTCAAGTAGCATCAAATTACTCTTTGAAAAATAAAAACCAAAAATATATATTGTCAAGGACGATTGGAATCATCATTAGTCAACGGATGTGTATAAATGACACATGATTACTGTTTTTTCCGTTTAAGCACATGATATATGAAAGCTTTTAACATAATAGATTCAAAACAAATTCAAATCGGATATTACTATTATGAATGTTTTGTTTCTAGTATCTTTTGTAGGAATTTTAAAATACAAGCAAAATACCTAATTTAAAATCAATAGCTAAATGAGTTTCAGAGCAGTTTTATTTGTTTAAAATCGTAAATAATTGAAATTCTACTTGTCAGATACAATTTCATGATCTGACTGTTTCCGCTTCTATGTTAATAATTTAAGTCAGACAGTGACTATTGCTCGACAATTTGTTTCAAATCGAACTGTGATTCTGTTTGAGAGCAAAACTAGAATATTCAAAACTTAAATAAAAATTTCAAAGCATGGAAATGAAAAGAATATATTTATGAATTACATTTTCTTATATGGTATGATGTAATATGTCTCTGATCCCCCGGCTTTATTTAAGCCAATACCACTTTTTTTATTTTTATTTGTATTGTGTTAATTAAATCTTTTCAAACCTTTTAAGACCGCCTCGTAGACACAAAACAGTGGCGGATTCAGAAATTGGGGACCCACTGACTGACCTAAGAGGGGACCCGCTCCAGTCACGCTTCAGTGATTCCCTATATAAGCAACCAAATTTATTCCCAAAAAAGGGGGTGGGGTGGTCCGGGCTCCCTGCCCCACCTAAATCCGCCTCTGCAAAACACAAAGTGATGTACGGGAACACACACAAACTTAATATTTCATTTGTTCAGTTTATGAATCTTTTTTCCATTAAAACTATTCTTATGCAAGAATGTTTTATATAAAATCACTGCACAACAGTATTAAAAGTGCATTTGATTTGATAGTATTATAATGTGTGGGACTTAGATTCAAATGATCCCTTTCCAAATTAAAGAAAAAAGAATTCTGTTGTAATATTATATTTCTTATTATTCTCGGATCACCAAAAACATATACAAACAAACAAGCGAATACCAAAACAAGGAAAACACATATTTGGCCATTAATATAAAATATAAAATACGCTTGCAGTTAAATGAAGTAAAATAAACTTCCACGAACTTGTCTTAATTTGTCCTTAGTGTCGACGAACGAGGCTTTTTAATGATGTTAAAGCATACTATAGTTCCTTATTAAATCAGTATTGTAAGTTGATACTAATGGGCTTGCTTGCGGCTTATCGATACATTTCAAAACAAAAACAAATTTTCAAGTTCAATTGAGGACAAGCTGTTGTTGAATATTTAGAAACAAATTTAGACAAGACCTGTGTTTCAGTTATGTTTTTAACATGTGTATAATATTCGATAAAAATATAACTATTTTTGTTTTATTATCATTACATGGCATATCTTAATTATATAAATATAGAAAATCAATGACAAAACAACAATATTTTTTTATCGATAACATCAGTATTTATCAGTTAAGCTTTTCTTTTTGCAACAAAGCAAAGAACATTATATTGCAATCCTCTATCTGGTTGCATCTTCTTTCGATTCAATTTTAATCAAGATGTAGCTATAAACGGGTAAACGTCAATAAAATAGCAAACAAACGACACATATTTAGATGTCAACATATAGTTTGTCATCAGAACATTAAACGCCAAGATTTTTGACTATACAAATGGTAATTAAACGTCAAAATTCCTGCAAATAGCAAACCCATACCACAATCTGGACATACGTTTTTTATCAATAGATATGCTGTAAACATACAAGTAAAACAAACATACCTAACTCCAAGATTAAGGTGGCTCTTGGGTATAAAAATTTCAGCAAAAAATTAAACCTTTATTTTTTCATTACAAATTTTATTTATTACACTATTAGTTATTACTTTATGATATGGTACAAAAACAACCCAAAAAATCGATTCGGTTTGGCCCCAGATGACTATTAAAATGTTTATATCATTGAAAAAGCTCCAAATTATCTCCCTTTCATGCAAAAATGCCATTTTTTGGCATTAAATTTGAAATATCTTTTTTAACTCATCGGTGACCTATATTTTTTATTATTGTTTTCAAATAAGCTGTACATAAACTAAATAATTGTAAAATTTAAGCGATTTCTGTAATTAGGTTATTTTTTTATTTCGATATTACCTCTATTTCTCCTATTAGTTCAACAGAAAAAAAGGACATTAACAAAAATGTATGCTTCTTCTGGAGGTAGATTGTGAGCTTAAATGAACGGTGACCCCTTTTTTTATTTCATTTTTCTTTTAAGTATATGATAAAGTTTATTTATAAAAAGATATAGCGAAATCCTATATTAGAAAAAAAAATTGATTTATACCAAGGAGCCCCCTTAATTCGAAAAGGGGAAAACTGTCCATAGGTTTATGTGACAATAATTGGAATTCGGCAGACAAAAATTGACAAAAAGACATCGATCGACAGAACATTAATAAAAGAACAATACATTGTATATAATAATAATAAAAAAAAAAAAATGAAACAGGATTCATAAAAAACACTGGCTAACAACATATCAAAACAATCGCCAACCACTCACTTATCTGGAAAGAAATCCGAACCAATAGTAAATAATTCAAAACGAATACTAAAGAAAAAAACATAGTCAAGATACATTTTTAGCATGACTGCAAACCTGCAAGTCTACACCTTTATAAAAGACAGCGAAACTGTGTTTGTGGATCTATCGGTGCGGACAACTTTAATAAACCAGTGTTACACTGATCAGAGAGCTAATGTTTATTTAAGGTAATTTAGCTGCTTCATACTACTTGCGTTATTTGGTATTATTTGGTCTTTCCAATAATTGATTTAACGAATAGCAAACTCAAATTTATGTCTGAAGAAATGTCAAACCATGTCCGTTGAGATTTCATAATTTAAAAGAAATGTCAAAATTTCAATTTACGTCCAATTGCATTAGCATTTTGAAGCGCAATATTTATTTCTTTGCGAATATTATGTAATTTAGAATTGTGCAACAGGCAATAACTATTTAATCTATTTCATGGCTTGTCATTTATAGTTCATCAATTTCCGCCGTTTCTATAATATTTTATTACATCTGAACATTAATATTACTTTTTATGAAACTTGTGATGTTTTTGTTACATTTCCGGATCTTCAATATATTTCATTTTATAGATTTGCATAAAGGAAACGGAAAGGCGTAAATCAGGCAAAATTCATTGATCATGTCAGCGAGTGTGTTTTAAATGACATTAGAATCAAAGAGAAATTAAAGAAATGTTTTCAAAGGAATCGATGACTTTACAGAAACTAAAGTCAATATTTCCTTTGATGCCCTTACAATCTTGGCGTAACAATATGAATTTTTAAACATTGCGTTATTTAATGCGCAATACATCAATCTCAAGTTAATATGTCTGTTCAAAGTCATGAAACTCGACAGTACAATATTTGTATTTCGTAATATCTCACCGCTTTTGTACTTTAACAGAAGATGATGATGATGTAAAATCAGTGTTATAAAAATAATAAGATGTGGCATGATTGCCAATGAGACAACTTTAGATCTCCACCAGAAACCAAATATGACGTAAAGGAATAGGAATGATATGTCACCTAAACAATAAGCAAAACCAATACTTCATAACAAGCTATAAAAGGTCAGGAATTAATAACAGGTGTAAAATAATTCAAACGAAAAAACTGACATAGTTTTTTTTTATTCATCCATAACTTGATTATTTTCCCTTATTATAGAAGTTGGCTTTGGAAACTCTGGGTAGGCTCTGTAAAAATGCTCACACAATGTTTCCATACTATTGGATTAAGGATTTTAATCACAGATCAAATCTAAACATGTATTTTTATACTGTCAAAAATCGCATTTTGACTTTGACCCCTACCAGGAATGTTTTGTTCTCGAGTTGTCTAATTCATGTTAGACTGACGCATACTCCTATTGTCACTTTAATTTTTTAAATAATTTTGCAATCACTTGCTTATGTCTTATGCTATTGTCTTCTGTAAAGGCCAAGAATGACCTAGATACACATCCGGTTGGAACGCCTATGGTACTTTATTTGACCATATCAAGATAAGAGATCTTTAGATCATTCAAGATCACAGAGGTTTCCTTAATGCATACAATACATAAATTTGAATGAATTGAAGCAATTATATTGTTATATTTGAAGTACAATCATATGTAGCTCTTCAAAAGAACGTTACGTTTCCTTCACATTATACCAATAAAAGGCAATTGAAGCATTACTTTTAGAATTAGAGACAACAGCCATTATAGTTATCTGATGTTCAAATCTTATAAATCTATTTACTAAAGAAGATACAGGGCCGTAACTAGGGTTTGAATTCAGGGGAGGCAGGGTTTGGGGCCGCCGACTGAGGCCCCCAAGATAGAGGGGTTGGGGGTCGCAGCCCCCCGCCGATTTTTTTCTCTCTCAGTAAAATGGCTAAAAATCACCCGTTTTCCTTCGATTTCCTTACTTTAAGAAACATCAGTATGCTTGAACCTGGAAACATTTATTTTTTATGCAAAAACAAGCTGAGATTGCTGTTCGGGGTGAGCAAAAGCTCCGTCTTGAAGGCCGTTGTTTGACCTATAATTATTAACATTAAATACATTGTGACCGCGGATTTTTTTCTCAATATTGCAAAAATCACCCGTTTTCCTTCGATTTCCTTACTCAAAGAAACATCAGTATTGCTGGATCCTGGAAGCAATTTTTATGCAAACAATTATTATCTGTATTTAAAGATATTTTTGTTAGAAATCAAACTGGTAAGTTAAAAAAAAAATATATATATATATACAGCAAGATCATAGAACGCAAGATCTTTTTTTATCGAGGACCTTGAATTTCAATATTGTTGAAAGCTGAACAGACATGTATATAACTACAACCAGGGATTTTCTAAACTAGTATATACTTAGTATAGAAAGTCCCTGCTACAACGAATGGGAGTGTTTAACTACTAAGGCATTGACCATAATGTTCTCGTACGATTGGGTGACGTTGACCCAACAGCTGATACAGCCGGTAATTATAAAAGATTCACAATACAAAGGGAACTTCCTCTGCTTAATTGAGCCCCTAAATAAATGTGAATAGTTAAGTTTTATTCAAAATTGTCGAAAGCATTGCTGCAAAGTTTCATATGTGTTCTCGAACGAATACTGAATAACAGACGGGCGGCCACATAATTTTTTTTTTAAATACTGAAACGGTTCACTTTCGATCAAAAATCCGGAAAATAACAGATATGTCACGTATCATGATAACACTGTTAAAACTGTAAACTTGTGTTGTTTATAATATAAATTCCAGTTCTTCGTATACATATTGTCAGTATTTCATTTTATTACTTAAACAAAAATTGGTGTAGAAAATTCAGGGGAGGCAGTTGCCTCCCCTGCCTCAATGGTAGTTACGGCCCTGAGATAAAATTCAGGGAAAAATTCTAAAACTGAGGAACTCTAAAAACAAAATGAACTGATTGCCTGAGAACGGCGACTGTATATGCTATAGTGTACTAACTGCACTGTTTGTCGATACTTAGTTAGTGATGAAAAGTAATTTTGCAAATATAAAACCATCATACCCTCAAGCATGCATGTAACAGTTTGTTTCGTAAATAGCAGAAATAAATTACATTATGCATTCCTTGCAGGTGAAATTGTTTGTAAAACATGTTTAAATGCTACTGATGCTTTAAAGCTTTATAGTACTTTACATTAAAACTTGTTGGGGGAACACTTTGAAATAAAAACAGATTTTGATTTATACTTTGTGCTAAAACTATAAATAGAATATGTCCATGGCTGCACTATAAAAGGGGGGGAGGGCGACGATTGTAATAATGACTTAAACAATATTGGTGAAACATGTTTAAACCAAACCTCTTCATGACTTAATGTTTTGTTCGTTTTTTCAAATGTTCTTTTATCAGGATCACAAGACGTAAAACTTGATATGACTATATACCATGTATTATACTTAAGAACAAAATTTGTTTAGACAGGTTTTCGGTTCATGCAAGATTCGGTTTAGAAAGGTAACACTGTTCATTCAGTTACTCTTTTACACTATATAAATAACACCTAGCTGAGAGGGTGATAGAGCATATTGTTACCCCAAGAAAACATTGTCAACCGCGGCGAAGCCAAGGTTGACAATGCTTTTACGAGGGGTACCAATCTGCTCTATCACCCTCTCAGCTATGTGTTATTTAGTTTATTATACTGAATGTCCTATCATTATTGTCTTTTACAGATTTATTGTATTTTAAAAGTATTTTCTATGACGTCACGTGCATAACTCAACGTTACGGGTATTATAAAAAAAACCAGCAAAAGTTAAGCAAGATGTTTTTTTTTTTATTTAGACAGTCAAATAATAAATTCCGAGCAAAAAACGTAGAACTAAGCATTGTATTTAATTACTTAATGTAAATTCGATTCATTTTCCTTTAAATTTTCGATTTTTGATTGGTCTAGACGAGAGGGTAACATTAAAAAAAGTGTCACCCTCTCAGCCATGTGATTGAGTAAATTAACACCCTCGTATTAGCCAATCAAATCATGGCATTTTAACGTGAAGTATAATAAAATATGATATTGCATTACTTATCATTTCCATAATTTACGATAAAACTTGCAACAACATTACTGAGGTGCTACCAATATACATGTTAGTTGCTAACAAGGAGGATCAGCACAAGTAATTTGCCTCAATATACCGTATATTTTTGTTAAGGTTTATAGAACACGTTGCCGAATAGATTATGATAATTAATAACATACGATCTGATGATGTGGGGAATAATCGAAGTCATGTGCCGCTCTTGACGAAAATTTCAGAGAGATAAAATTAAATATCAAAGATAAATAAGAAGATGTGTTATGAGAGCTAATGAGACAACTCGCCATCCAATTCACACTGAGTAAAATTAAACAAATATAGGTAAAAGTACGGCCTTCAACATGGAGCGTTGGCTCACGAAAACAAGCAAGCCATAAAGGGTCACTGTCCAAAATGACTAGCGTAAAACAATTCAAACAGAAAAACAAACGATCAAAATTGAATGCACATTTTTTCAAGCTGGTGGTTGTTAGATTAAAATGAGGACGAGAAAACACAGCCAAACGATTCACATTATAATCGAGTAATCGCATATTCTTCAAATGATCGATTGAACCGTTAATCGGTTTTTAATTTCATTTAATGACACTAAAGTGTAACTATGGTTGTTTTTGTCCAGACAATTCCCATAGAACGCGATTGTCTAATGATGGCTACGATTGATACAATTTAAACGAATTACGCTCGCTCGGTTTATAGTGGGAACTGGTCCAATTTCAATATAGAAATTCTAACAAAATATTATAAAAAAAATCGTCATTCATGACAAGGCATATGGTCAGAGTTCTCAAACACCCTAGTAAATGTACAATCTAAATGTTTCCCTTTATTAACACATTTTGAGACGACCTTTGAGACTCTTTTCAATGCACATCCCTGTCTGATATCTAGACATGATTCGTCGATTGTTTTAAACTAAACTTCCAGTGACAAATATTTCATATATCGCCCCGAAGAACACATTGTCGATAAATAATACAGATAAATTATGCAAAGTGGGTCTACTAATGAATCTAACGTTGGACATTAAGCCTCTAATTGAAAGAGAGTAACCATGTTCGTCAGGGTAGATTTTTTTTCATTGCATCGGCCTTCTTTAAACAAGCAACCAACGAGGCATTTGGAAGTTTTCATCTTCACCATTCCAACCAGTCGTGACTGTGTATTTATACATCCCTCAAAGCCAATACCCTTCCCTCCCTCATTGGCATTGCTTGTACTGCCAGAACAAAAGTCGAGGTTACCATATTAATATACCATGCACAGTCAACCCTTGATATAAAGCAAACAAGATTTATATAGTTCACGGTTATGAAATAAAGCGTTTGTGACTTCAAAGTCAGATGCGCTGTCAAGTTAATCAAGTAAGATAATGTAAACATCATACAAAAACAAAAACTAACTTCAAAGCCTGATACGGAAAGTAAATACTAAAGTTAACCTATTAAAAATCCATTATCTTTGAAATAGAGAATCTCTTCTTCAAGGTGAAGATACATTACGTAATGTTATCTTTTCGAAGCACATGGTAACGATCAATTATCAACCATTTGCATTTCAGGTAAATCATCTCAACAAGATAGACAAGAAAATACATAATTTCTGCTTCACGTTTTGTAAACGGAATATTTTGTTCGTTCTCTAATATAAAGTCTGGAAAGTGTCGAATTTTCAAGTATAAACATCCCGATTAAATAATTTGGCAAACTTACCTGAAATTTTAAGTCAATTATGTTTGCATCGTAAAATTATTTTTGAACGACTGATAACCTGTTCGTTATGTTATAGACTTTCCTGTGAGGAAGTTGTGTAACAGCTTGGTTAAAAATGTACTACATATATATTATAAGGGTAAATCATATTATCGACATCTTGAAAAAAACCAATAATTATAACGTTTTTATTGTCAGAGTTCATTAGTTTAAGGTTAAATATAACTATTTAATAAGTTAACTATAATGTATTAGAAATATAACCGAAAGTTCAACGTTCTAACAGAAAAAAGAAGAAAGCGGAGCATATTACATGGACTTGCCAGAATTTGGGGAATAGTCTGATTTATTCAGAATTAGCTGCAAGTATTTGTCTATTAGCACACCAAGACAGCTGTCTATACATATTTATATTGAACAAAATTTATGCATTAAATACACTGTGACAGATTCTATGTCGTCTGGGGGACAATAATGATTTTTGTGGTTTATTGAATTGTTTTAACGTTATTGAAATTTTAAGACGAAAGATTCTAATTATCATTTATCTGCGCGCTCCTCTCTCTCTCTCTCTCTCTCTCTCTCTCTCTCTCTCTCTCTTCTAGGAAACTTCACATGCACGAGGTCGCTATCTATTATTTTTTTGTTTCTGTTTACTTAGTATAAAGGATTATGTGACCGTCGGCAGTCTTTGGAGGTCACCTTAATAGTTGATTATGTGGCGTCTAGACTATAAAAGCACACAAAATGCAAAAATATTTTATCGAGCACATGCCTTGTTGTCTGTTTATTTCAGACTTATTATAATTTTGATATACGTCTAAGTATGTTAAACTTGGCATTGCACAAGGTCATATTTTTCTCTGGCTGTTTATGACGTCTTTACACTAAATTCATTGGATGTTGGATGTGTATGGATTGATAGTTTAGTCTTAGATGCATGATTTTTTTTATTAGTTGTTAGTGGCTTTGAACTTTGTCAGATAACTGCGAGTACTCTCAGATCTGTTTATTGTGTCTTTTGTGTCGGGATGTATAAATACTCGCCCACGCCCACTTGTAAATTTGTCCATCTAATGAGTTAAGCCTTTTTCAACTAATTTTGTATAGTTTGTTCTTATGTTGTACTGTTATACCACTGTCCCAGGTAAGGGGGAGGCTTAGGATCCTGCTAACATGTTTAACCCCGCCACATTATTTATGTATGTGCCTGTCCCAAGTCAGGAGCCTGTAATTCAGTGGTTGTCGTTTGTTTATGTGTTACATATGTGTTTTTCGTTTATTTTTTTTTACATAAATAAGGCCGTTAGTTTTCTCGTTTAAATTGTTTTACATTGTCTTATTGTCTTATCGGAGCCTTTTATAGCTGACTATGTGATATGGGCTTTGCTCATTGTTGAAGGACATACGGTGACCTATAGTTGTTAATGTCTGTTTCATTTTGGTCTTTTATGGATAGTTGTCTCATTGGCAATCATACCACATCTTCATTTTATATAAATTAAACATGAGAATTTGAGTCAAATCAGTGAACATAAATTTGTCAGCTAATGTCCCTTTAATGCATCACATTCTAATCATTTTATGTGCTTTATTTTGTAATTCATTTGATTGTATAGCTGAAATTTTGGGCACCATGATTGGTTAATAAAATAAAATTAAAAAATTATCCTTCTCCTAATTTTAATAAAAGTTCTTTAAATTGGAATATGAAACCTTGAACCTTTGGGAGACGAGTTTAATGAAAATATAGTTAAAACCAAATATGATTCCATTACTAAAATGTTTCCCACTGTTACCAGAATGATAAATTCAAACTTATTAAAATATCAAATTATCAAAATTGCTTGTGACATTTCTATAATGGCAATCAAAGTTCGCGTCCGGAATAAGTGCTCGTGAAAATGTCAGAAAACGCATCCAATTTTGATCATGGTGACATATGCACTTTATGATTTATGCTAAATTACTGAGAATTTCCGAACTAATAGCGTTGAATGAGTTATTATGTATTTATTTAGACATATTTATAAAATCTAAGGAGACATAATAATATACGTCGACTACCAGCCTATAATAGGATAAGATAATTAGGTTCTCTATTTGAACAATTTATATTTTAGCCAACCTCTTTCTCTCGTGATTAGCCGCGGGATGAAACCTGATTACATGTATATATGATCTACTAGTTTAATGTACATATAGGTCTTTTTGGTGTTCAGTAGCGAGTATCAGAAACGCATTGCATAACTATCTTGATTTTGATAGTAAAACGAGGTATAACTATGGTAAACAGATAAACATATGGAATAAAATAATCTGATGATTCTTGCGATTCTTAGTAAAACAAATAATGGTGACAAAAACTATTTATTTGCCCCGGGCAATTATTCGGATCACATATTGATCTTTGAACCTGACAAAGTCAAATTATGGCCCAGTTTATACCACTATTTAAAAAAAATTAAAAGAATGTTTTTTTGTAAGATTTATAAACCCCAGTCCATATTTTTAGAGCATGCAATATTATATTATCAATTATAGATGCAATTACCCTTCCCCTGTCACCGTTGTGAAATATTACTCATATCAAATACTGACATCTCAGACTGACAATACTCTTGAAAAACTCGTATAAAATACGTAGTACACACGATAAAATGAACATTATAAAATTAGTACACACGATAAAATGAACATTATAAAATTAAAGAGGGTTTGCTGATTCAAGTTAAGGCCCTTGAAGGCTTCAAATGTTTTGTTTCTCATGCACGCATTTATAATGTTTTGTTTTCCCACACTTTTAATTCTGAATATCCAAATGTGTTGAACCTAATATATTTACCACTTTATAAATATTTGCATAATTTCATTGTGGCAGAAAAACGAACCTTGAATATGAATGAAATATTTCATAATAATAAATAAATACAGGTGACAGCATTTAATACATTAACCATTTATATTTCTTCTCCGTTACAATCGTTTTCTTTTACCATTAGATCATTTATATCAAATGCGAAAGATTTATAAAATTGAACACCAAGCACTAAAATACGATATAAAACATCGGCATAACATCTGCAGACACAGTTTTGTAAAATTTAATTACAACATCATATTTATTGCAAACTTTATTTTTTACTTTAAACTCGGCAATTTAATATAGTATCTTTTTTTCATTTTTATAAAACTTAAAAATGACATATTAAGAAGTAAAAACATAATATAAATGTACTTTAACATAACTTACATGTATTTCTTTGTGATATTCTTACGACGCAACTTCCATTCTTAGCAACTACTTGACAACTGTCGTCTGCGCACTGTATTAACATCCAGATTAAAGTATTCTAAAGTCGCTCGTCATCATCTGAAGATGTCTCTTTGTCTGGATGAAAAAATAACACATCATCGCAATTTGACTGGTAAAAAATCAATCTCGGATAGCTCTCTCTAATTTTTGCCATAGCATGTGTATTGTTTGATCGTGAGAAAAAAGCACACCCAATATTTCTCCCTTTTTCCTTTCAGAATGCGACAATTAGTGATTCATTTAATAAAATAGGACACACATAATGTTTAAGAAGATGAAACACTTAAGAAAGTTTAAAGATGTTCGTTAAAAATGATACCGTTTCTTATTTTCGTCTTAGCTTCAGTCGACTTAGCGCAATTAACTAAGCACTACATTTTCTTTTAACCGTATTCATCAATGAAAGCTAGCTAAGCGTTTTATGTTATGTTTATATATACAAAGATTCATTAAAATGTTTCTGGTATGTAAATAGGACACTTCATTATATATTCACCATGTGATTTAAGAAATATGTGATTAAAGGAAATAGTGAAGTTTTCTATCAAGTGATTAAACGCCCATATCTCTCTTAAGGCCAACCACTGTCTTCTTCATGGACAACACATTTAATTATTTTCAATTACTCTGAGGACACAACTCGGAGCTAAAGTTATTTATGGAATTCATTTGCACATTTTATAAATATTCATTCAATTGAAGTCAAAGGAGACGTGGATTTATTTGCTTTTATTGTCCACCTGCTCTCATATAGTTTCATGTGCGATTTACTACTATTTTTATTTTTATATAACCAAGCTTGTGTTTGTTGTTTCTTCTTCTAATACAGAGGGTAAGTCCATGCAGGGGTTCTCCTCACCCCTATTGTTCCAATATTTTGTAAATGGTAAAAATCCAACCACTAAACCATACATATTCCTGATCGTCATGTCAAAAAAGATTTGAATGATATATAGGGTCAGTCTCAAAGGGTCCCCCACCCCCAATGTTCTAATATCTTGGAAGGGTCAATGTCCCA